>JAFHBW010000030.1:0-126563 GCA_019022765.1 Westerdykella sp. P71 | reverse complement strand
GGATGGGGGTGGGGGAGCGGTGATCGCTGAGAGGGCGGCTAGGAGGGAGGGATGGCGTTGTGTTGATGCTGGTGGTGATGCTGGTGGTGATGCTGTCGATGACGCTCCTGTCGTCGGAGCTCCTGCTGCTTGTCCTGGAGGGATTGCTGCGGGCGTCGTCTCTGCGGGTTGGTACCGCACGAATGTCGCGTATGTGTGCGGGAGGGTGTGGCTTTCGTAGAGGCGGATGTGGTATTTTGTGATTGTGTTGCGGGAGAAGTTTTGTCGGAGGAGGGTGAGGTTGTACGAGAAGCCCGAGCGGTCGAGGTGGATGTGGTGCGTGTCTATTAGGCGTTCAGCTTTTGGGGGTGCTGGTACGGCGGGCTGGGGTGGTGGGGGTGGAGAGGTCTGGATCTGGGATTGGGACTGGGAGGAAGAGGTTGAGTGGGGTGGTGTTGGGAGGGTGTTTCTGAGGGCAGGTTCTTTCCGTGTTGGTGTCGGTGGTGGAGCAGGAGAGGAGGGAGGCGTCGCCTTCTTTTCCCTAGTCGGTGGATGGTTGTCATTTGCGGCCTTTTCGTCGGCGTCAGACGTTGTCTCCATGTCGATGTCTTCGTTAACGTCCCTTTCGACAGCATCTTCGTCGTCTGCCTCTTCATTCTCTTCCATCTCTTCATCTTCCTTGGGATCAACATGATCCACCTCCATCTCCTCCTTATCCGCGTCCCCCATCTCCCCAGCATTGTCGTAATCCTCCAACTTTTTCCATTCCCCGACGAGTTCTTCGTCAACAACGGCCTGATCTTCTGGGCGGTCTTGCCTCTCCCTCCTCTCCCTCTCCGCCCTCAACGCCGAAAGACTGCTAAGAAAGAACCCGCCCCCGGCGACATTGCGGTTGCGACTGCGGCGCGAGGAAGAGGAAGGGGATGACTCACTGGTGCCCAAGTCTTGACCGGCTTGTTGTGTTTCTCTGGCGAATTTGGTTCCTGCTGGATTGTCAGTGTTCGAACTTGAACGGCAGTGACATGCAAAACAACCGACGGGGCCGAGGACATGCGAACGAATGAAAAGAGACAACGATAGCCAAAGAAGTCGTCGAGACTATGACGGCCTCGAAAACACGCCATCCACCATACGCAGTAAGAAGAACCAAAGGATATCTGCACTTACGATCATACTTCCCCCCCACCTTCTTCTGCCGCCGCGTCTTCTTCTTCTCCTTGTCGATCGTGCTCCAGAGATACTTCCGCTCCGCCAGTTTGCGCTTGGCTTGCGAGGAATCCTCTAGCCAGTCGTAGGTGACGATTTTGGCGCCGAGTTGGGCTGCTGTACGGACTAGTAGGGCGTTAGTACTGGAATGCACACCGGGTACACTGAAGGATGAATGATAAGGATTGCGAATTAGAGAAGGCTAGCATGTGGATTGTTGCATAGTAACCATAAGTGGTTCGATCTGGACCTATCCCTATATCGAGAAGGACAACTCTGACGTACCTTCCTTCGTCCCTTTCTTCCAAGCCTCCTTCGAGGCAATAAGATGCGTGATCCCCTTTCCGACCTTAGGCATCCACCGCCCGTCGTTGTTCTCAACCCAGCGCTTCAGCTCTTCCGGCTTGGCCTTGAGGGTGCCGGTGCAGGCAATGTGCAGGTGCTTGAAACAGCCCATTTTTGTTGCTGCCTGGGCGTTTGAGGAGCTCGAGTTTATAACAATGGGAAAGTTGGTGATGGCGTTGAAGATGAAGAAGATATATGGCGCTGATGCTGAGAAGCAATAAGAAGTATTTGCTGAGGAGTGGAGGAAAAGGATGGAGGAGTGGAGGAGCGAGGTTGAGGATTTTCTAGCCGTTCTGGCCGAGCGCTGGCGACAGTTGAGCGGTGTGGAAGGGCTGGCGTTGAGGTGTGGCGCTCCCTCACTGATGCATCCCGAGAAGCTTGGTTTGGTATGAGAGATGCTGCGAAAATGCGCTACAGAGCGATGACAGAGTAAAAGAAACGCCAAAAGTCATGGGAACAGGGGTGCATATGGGCAAGATAGGCAAGGCAAACGCCATATCGCAGTGCAAACGGATAAAAATAAGTGGTGGAACATGATGACCGGAACCAAATATCTGTCACGCTTGGTCTTGGTGATTCTATTTCTGTTCAGTGATGTCACAACTCAGGGGTATGGGCATCACCCTCTTCTTCCTCCTCCCCTATGTCCCCTTAACTGCCTTCACAAATGCCTTAATCTTCTCCAAGCTCTGTTCTCCCCCTTCCTCAACCCCGCTACTAACATCCACGCCCTTCACATGACTGCCATATTCTCCCAGCGCCTCAAGTACCTGCTGCACATTCTCCGGATTGAGCCCTCCAGCAAGGAGAACCTTGACCCCATCGTCCCTTCCAAGAACCTCTTTAACATCGGACAAATCGAGCTGCTGGCCCGATCCTCCAGCTCCCGCATCCAGAAGCGGAAGCGCATGATATCCTCGCAGGCCGATGCCAAGGTCTTTGGGACTGAAGCTCTTGATGACAGGCACGGGAATGAGCTTTGCCCATTCCACAGGTTCCGAACCATGCAGTTGTACAATGTCTAAGCCCAGAGCCTTTTGCTGTTCAAGAACATATTCGAGAGACTGATTTTGGAAGACTCCAACCAGGAGTGCGCGGTCGAGAGAAAAGACATGGTGAGATGAGGCGTGTTCGAAGAAGTCTGTTGCTGCTATCGATATTGGAATGGATTGAGAATTGGGCCGCTTCGTCTGATGTACGACTTCGGAAATGGCGAGAGCAGTTTCTGTTGACACGGTTCGTTTCCGCCCCGCAGCGAGGATTATGCCTACGAGATCTGCACCTGCCTCAATTGCCGCCTTTGCGGCCTGTGTGCTTCGGGTTCCGCAGATCTTGACCAGAGGCCGGCTGTTTACCTTAGGTGTTGCCGACGAAGACGACCCTCCGAGAAGATCAGATATGAATTTGGCTGTGTCGGATGCCCGCATCAGCGCTTCGCCGACCAAAACAGCGCCGACACCGCTCTTGACATAAGGCTCCACGTCCTTAGGACCTGCAATACCGCTCAGCGCACAGACGATGGTTTCCTTCGGGACCATGTCCATCAAGCGGCTGGTAGTCTCCAAGTCCACCTCGAAATTGACCAGATTGCGATTGTTGACGCCAATTACTTTCGAGCCTAAATTGACTGCAATACGCATCTCCTCTACATTCTGTACCTCAACCAGGGGTTCCATACCCAGCGACTGGGAATACAGATATAGCCTCTTGAGAAGTGCTTCGTCCAACATCTTGACGATCAGCAACACAGTATCCGCACCTGCCAGCCTCGCCTCAAGGATCTGGTACTCGTCGAAGATGAATTCTTTGCGAAGCACTGCCGGGCGGTTGACCATGCCTTCGAGACTCTGGCGCACGGCCCTGAGGTCGTCGATGCTACCCTTGAACCACTCTGGCTCCGTAAGTACAGAGATAACGCTGGCACCGGCTTTCGCGTAGGTCCTGGCTTGTGATGGGGCGCAAGTAGAGAGCGAAATAATCCCTTTCGACGGAGAAGCGCGTTTGATCTCGGCCATAAGCGAAAGCCGATACGGTGATTGCTTCAATCTTTCCGGGAATGAGATCTGGGGAGGGGCTAGGTTGAGGTCATACGCAGCCTGCAGATCACTTGGACGCTGAGAGGGGATTTTCTTCTGCTCCGCGACCGCAGCTTTCCGATGTTCATAGATCTTCTCGAGAATTGAAGTCTGCTTGTCTTTCTTGACAGTCGCGTTGCCGGCTGCTGAAGCAGCCTTGGAATGCGCCTCTTTGGATAGTCGTTCATTTTCTGCCCATGTACCGCCTTGCATGTGCAGGAAGTTCTTGAGCATGACCCTCCCTTCTGCAGTCAAGATACTCTCTGGATGGAACTGCACACCTTCAATGACGTATTCTTTATGTCGCACTCCCATTATAACCCCCTTTCCGCCGTCCGGGCCGGATGCAATCCAGGATGTGACCTCGAGACAGTCGGGGAGGGTCGGATGCGTGCCCGCGAGGGAGTGATACCTGGTCACAGGTAGGTCCTGAGGGACATTGGCGTAAACACCCTTCCCATCGTGCCTAAGAGGGGACGTCTTTCCGTGCAGAATCTCGCCTGTAACATCAACGCGCCCGCCGAAGGAATGGTAGATGCATTGCCTGAGTGAGTCAGTAACAGCACAGCAATGCAAGATGCGGCGCCGCTCACTCTCCCATGCAGACCCCTAGTATGGGAATCTTCCCGCTGAAGTGCTTGACCGCGTCGTTGCTCACGCCTGCATCCTTCTCCGGGTGGCCTGGACCGGGACTTATGACCAGTTGCGTCGGGTTCTTTGCGATCAAGTCTTCCAGTGTAATCTCGTCATTGCGAAAGACGGTAACGGTGGCACCCTCAAGGACAAGATATTGATAGACATTCCAGGTGAAGGAGTCATAATTGTCTATGAGGATCAAGTTGGAGGCAGTAGGGATCGGCGGCGAAGGTGACGGGTGGTGAGGGGAGTGATCGATGAGGGCGAGAGGTGCAGTCATGGCGGCGGTTTTGGCTCCCAAAGGACCTTGGAAGGCTGAGAGAAAGGGAAACGAATGCAACACAGACTCCACGCCGCAATTGAAGACTGGTTTGCTGGCTTTGTCCGGAGGCGGAGGTGTCCTTTTCGGCCGGCGACGTTCGAGTCACCAAACCCCGCGGCTTCCATAAATTGTGTCCCTGGCTTGGCAGGCGGTGAGGCGCACAGACCACCAACTCGCGCGTCAACATTTGTGAAGCTTCGCGACGGACCACCGGTGAGCAGCTTTGGCACCATTGGCTTTCCACCACTCACTCTCACTCTGTTGAGCACCCACCTCTTATCTGGACCTCCGCATGGCCCTTGGGTAGTTTATATCCACGAGAGCGCACCGTAGCGCTGCCATGGCTCCCGTCCAGCCAACTCCTCTGCCGCAGTTGGATCTCTTAAAATGCTTCACCGGGGAGCAACAATTAATGTATGTACACCTGATATTTTCCGTTTCATAGTGTACTGACAGTGGTAGTTCGTGGGAAGCTGCATATGTGGCTCTATGCGACCCTGACGCCGCCGCCAAAAGTCGGGCGTTGGAAAGCTTCCTCCATGATCCTGCAAACAAAGATGCTCTCAGCAGACCATGGCGGCCATTTCCAGCTCCTTCCCCTCAAGAGAGGGCCAAATTCGATTCGAAAACCGCTCCTATTAACGTGACACCTTCGTCGAATGGTCGGTACAACGTTGATGAGATCAAGGATGACAGTCTTTGGCTTTCGAAACTCGTGAACATTTCAGAAGATGCCGCGCTTCGCCTGGTGGTTCTCGAATGGCAGGCACGGCCTTCGTATCAACTCTTAAGCGGTCTCACCGAAGAGGAAGCGCTGAGTGTAGACGATGCCGCAGGACTGTCAAACTTGGGAGCATCCACCATCATTCCCAACTCTTCCATCGTCACGGCGCCTTCCGGTCTCCAAGACCCCCAATTTAACGCTGTCGATCAGCGTAGGCTTCGCCTCCTCGAGATCTACACTACATCGCGCACGACTATCCTGAGAACAAGTCAGCTCCTTAGGTCGTGGAGCGAAGGTCCCCGTCTTAGACGAACCTACGGCCAGGACTATCGTGTATCTAGCGCCGGCGAATCCTTCGACTGGTTAGAGCAGCTCGGTAGCGACGTCAGCACGGCGACTGATGCCTTGGATCGGATCATTCAAACAGTCGAAGCCAAATGGGATGGACTGGACAATGGATTCACCTGGGATGTTCCTGAGTCCGTACAAGACGCTGCGGCAATTCTATGGATGGTTGCGGAAGTCACGGAGATAATTCACCTTCTCCACATCGCTCTCATTCATGCGGACTTGCTAGAAGACGGTTTTGTGGCGGCGAAGACGGTTGATCGTTGGTTCGCGCTTATACAGAAGACGGACTTCTTCTCGACGTTCTCGGTCGTAAGTCATGAGTTTCGACGTGTTCGTATTTTTTACTGACTGAGTGGCAGCCATTGGCAGATCAACAACACCTGGCGGCTCTCCTTCAGCTGCTCACTTCCCTCGTATCAGTTGCTCTGCTGAACGTCAACCAGGTCTTGGAGGACCTGGACACCGGAAAAAATACATCGTGGCCTGCGTCTTGCTACCTCCTTGATGGGGCATTGCTTGAAAAAATCACCCTCACCTTCGGCGAAGCGAAAAGACTCGGACCCAGTCCCGCCACTCCACCCGCATTTGCATGGGCTATTATCATCTGGAGGCTCACATTATATGTAAGCGATCTGGAGCAGGCCCGCGATCACCAAATACAAAACGCATTGGACGGCCCCGATACGGTCCCGAGTGCCCTGGAGAATGCGGTTCTCCCGTTGAGCAATCTATCTGTGGACGTGTTTGAAAAGAAGATGCCATTCGAGGAACTTGCCGAGACTTGTTCGGAGTTTGGTGTTTTACAAATCATAACGCGACTCAGTGATATTGGAGTGAGGTGCTTTGGGACCAGCGCCGACCGCATTTCTCGAGACCGGTTCCGATTTCTCCTTTTGCACCTTGTGCGGGGTGCGATGAGCTGCGGCATAGTAGCTTATACAGAAGATCTTGTTAGTTGCGTCCATCGACTAATGGTCGGCGACCGGACTTTCCGCAATTGGATCGAAGAGCATGCTCCGCATCACGTTGATCCCATCACTGCGTTCTGCCTCAACGATGTCTCTGTCATAAGGCCTTTTGTCATCGACGAAGCGCTCATGCGGTACGCGTACGAGCCTATGTGGATGCTTCAAATCTTCAGTGCCCTTACGAGAGGCGAGAGACCCAGCGAAGATCGACTATCAACCGCGGCGAATCTTCTAGCGAGGACCAGTAACCTCATGCAGCAATTGCCTGAAGGTTTCAAGTTTTACAATCTTATCCGTGAAGAGGAGAATGCAAATTACATTGCTCTCTCAGCGCATCTACCGCAGTTCGAAAGCATAGCCAGTGCTCGGCTAAGGAATGCAAACAAACTAGCGGAATGGAGCCGCCATATCAACGAGGACGACGATATGGTCATTCCGGCTGGAACAGTGGGACGGATCGTAGACGAGAACACTGAACCCTTCATCGCCATGTGGGAGTACCAACATTCAGCCCTGGACTACTTAATTGAGCTGCTTTCGACCTTCGTGATGGGTACCGACCACATCCAAGTCTCCAACGATCAGCGAGTTGGCCTAGATGTCGCGGCTGAGACAATAGGGCTCTTTGCGGACCTCTTACATTCATCACTGCGCGAAGGAGATGGGGCGGGTATGAACGAGCTTCTACACGCAATGAATATTAGTACGGATCGGCGCCATCATGAAACCGTCAACATCGTCCTAGCGGTTTTCGACCAGGCCTTGCTTCTGCAATGCCAAGAGCCCGGGAACACAGAGGTCTTGGAGTTACTCATCAGCTGCGTCCGCTTCCTCCAGGCACTCATCCATCTCATGCCACACCGGGTGTGGCCATGGCTAGCGCGCAGCTCACTTCTCGATACCGAGGGCAAGGGCGGCAACCTGGCTGGAATTCTGATTGGGACAGAGATCGTTACCGGTCGTTACCGGTTTCTCATAGGGTGCATACAGCTTTTCCATTCTCTGGTTGAGGATGCTGTTGGACGTGCCGTCTCTCGGAGAAGCCCAAGCAAAGCTGTCACGCGATTCAATGCCGCCCCTGCATTAGAAAGTGGTACATCTGATAAAGCCATGGGCAACGTTCTCCTCGCATTTGGAAAAACACTCGCCAGCGTTTACGAAAGTTCCCTGGGCTGGAAATTTGAACGTTTGGAAGACCGGCTGGAAATTAACATTGGCATATGTGGTGCCTTCGATAACATAATGCATTATGCGTATGGTATCGACGACACCATGGATCTTGGGTCAAAACTTACAAGTCCTGTTGCGCCCATCGCAGAGCACATTTCCACGATCTATCTCTCAAGGTCTGAGCGTGACTTGCCGACGAATCCCGTATTGACGTCGCTTCTATCCGGGGCTAATGTGGAGAAAGAATCCTTCTCAACAATGTCAACAGCCTTGTGGAAGCAACAGACGCAGACGGCTCTTCTTTTCTCCAATACCCTCGTCCGCGTAGCCATCCTCACGGGCAGACCCTGGACTCACTTCGAGGAACAGCTTTTCAAAACAACCCCCTTGCTAGCGCGCCTCTTCCTGGCCAGCGATTCGTATACATCCCCGGTACTATCGCTGCTGGAGACACTCGTGCGAGGCGCTGTTCGGGGTGCGGAATCGCCTGATTCAAGCACGTATGGAAATAGTAGCAGGGCGGGCCATCGCGAACCCCCGTCTCTACTGGGACACCTAAGCTCCATGACGGCCAAGAATTTTCTCAAAGTCCTGTCGCACTGGGAAAGACCGCTACGCATGGTGGACGTTCAAATACAAGTCTGGAAACTACTATCTGCCGTGGTCACCTGTAAGCAACAGTGGCTTTCGTTATATCTGCTCACCGGCAGCACTCCGCGAGAATCGGTCAGGAAGCAAGTCGTTACTGGCACCACCTGGTCTCGCGACCAAGCTCTCACCTATCGCGCCATTGACTCCATTGCAAAGCTGGATTTTGATAATCAAAGCAATGATTGGGCATTATATTCGTCGATGCTTGAGTTCATCGCGTCTGCCCATAATCACTGGGCCTGGGCGATGGGAGATCTCAAGCAACACAAAGACTTCATCCAGAAATTGCTTGCATTCCTGAAGTGGGTGGCCACCAAGCGTACGGACCTTAACACTGCGTCGGGCACGACGACTCGCTCCTACTTGAACACATTTTCTGCCCTGACTTGCGAGCTGCTGGCCATGCATCTTCATAGCTCGCGCCAGGTCGGCGATGTGACAGCACTGAAAGATATCATCCCGAGCCTAGGATATCTACAGGAAAATGCTCTGCGCCTCCCCTCGTACAACGCCTCATTGCATTCAAGACTGAAGCGAAACTTCGAGAAACAATTCAATGGCATCTCGCTGACGAGCCTGAAGCGCACGATGCTGAACCCAGGATCCTTTGGTCGCTCCTTCTTCTACGACATCTATCTAGCGGACAAGCTCTTCAAATTCAGTACTAATTGGTCCGGACCCAAGGGTACTCAGGGGCAAGGGTTCGCTGCTGAGGTGGCACTGGCAAACCTCAACTTTGGACTGGTAGAAAGTGAAATCCAGCTCCTGAAGAGCTGGAAACTTCTGGCACTGGAACTGAGCCACGTGGTGAGCAAGGATCAGTCTCTCTCGAAAGTTTTGATCAAGGTTGTACGGGATTGCATGACAACGAACGCGGAGTCGACCCTTCCGGAAGCCTTGTTCGGGCAACTCACGGTTGTACGCGCCGATCTGGCTTTTGTCCTTCTGCAGAGAATGGTCTGCGCGAAGACCAACACTCCAGAAGCTCGCCGATTGCTAATTCCTGTCTGGACGGCGGTTCGTGCTTCAACTGCAGATTTGGACACGGTTTTCGCGAGTGATTCTGTAAACTATTACCGGTCCCTTCTCCGGATCCTGTACCTAACTCTGCAGTTCCACCTTATGGACGAGTCTGCACCAGACGAAGATGTGTCTTTCCGCTCCAGCTTTAGAGGGTCCGTCCCTGCCAGCAAGCACACCCTGGTTGAGCCGATATCTAACCAGCTGCTCGAGATTCTAGCGGACATAGTGGCACGTGGCTTCCGCAATCTAGCCAACCAACTTCATTCGGAACCCGAAACTGTGTCTCCTTCTGATTTTGCCCTTCTTACAGCAATCCTCCAGACGATCCTGAGCATTCCAGAGATGACAACATGGCATTCACAGGCCGCTCTGCTCTTCGCCAATAGCAATACGCTCCGTTACGCAGCCAGCTTGTTCTCTTGGTCCGACAAGCTTGCCATACAGAACAATGGAGTCGCAGATCCTGTATACGGGGAGCTGAGCTTGCTCTTCATACTATCGCTTTCCAGCATGCAGACCCTAGCAGAGTCTATGGCGGTGGAAGGTATACTTTCACAGCTCAACTCGGCCAACTTAATGAGTTACTACCGCCGATCCGGCGGTATGTCTCCCTTCGATTCCCCTGCCCGCCTCTTCACCATTTGGACCAAAGGGATCTTACCTCTCTGCCTCAACCTCCTCCGTGCGGTGGGACCGGCCATTGCAGGCGAGATTGCAGCCTTCCTGAACCAGTTTCCCGAGCAGTTAAACCGGGCCTCAAACGCCCTTAATTTCGGCAAATCGTCCACCAAGATTACCTTGTCAATAGCCTCCGAAGCGCACTCCCTGGCTCTGATAGCAAGTATTTTGGACAATGACCGAGCACAAGGCCCAAGACTAGGCATCCAATCCAACGATATCCCGGACTTGGATTGGGATCGCGAGAATGTGAAAGAGGACATTGACAGTTGGTTGACCAGGAGGGGCCTCTTGCGGGAACGCATTGTTGTGGTTGATGAACGGGATGCAGCCCTCTTCGAGAAGCCAGCGGTCGGTGATTATGAGAATCTGCTTGAACAGCGGGTCGTGAGGGAATTGACTGCGGCTGGAGAGTGCCTGGGACTGGGCAAGGGTGGATGATTTGGGGATTCTCTATTGGAGTGCATTTAGCGTTTACTTGAAGGGGTGGGTTTGGGCAACAAACGGGCTTGGATCTATCAGCATCATCAGAAAAGCGATGGAGTTCGAGGTGCTGGTGCGGATAGATTTTTTTCGCTACTTCTTTAGTGGTGTGTGTGCGATATTAAAACTTCGTCGCTAATGAATTCGTATGCTTTACTACTTTTCGTTTCAGCTCCATGAGCGTTTTCGGTAGAGCTTTGTTGAGGGGCTGAAGATTGCTTCCATTTGTATTTCACTCATTCCCGCACGCCACCATCTGCCCAGGAACAGATACTCACAAGTGGTGTTCAATACGGTCCAGAGCAGAGAGCAATCGTAAGTAGATCCTCGCTTCATTCATCATAAATCGTCACCGTCATGTCTACGATATTCTGATCAAGTTCTATGGCGCGACAAGTAGATGAATCCAGCTCCCAATGACTCTCCCCCACCATTTTCCTCTCCAGTCTTGTTTCTCGTTTCCCCACCTAATACTGATAGAGATAATCCACCTGATCGTCAACCTCCTGCTCTCCTTCTTCGCCTCTTCTCTCTATCCTCGCCTTAACCCTCCTATTATGCACCCACAACAACCCCACAAACACCAAACACGCCACCGCTCCCAAGACCGTAATCCCCAACCCCGTCCTAAACCCCGTCCTATAGTACGGCGCCTCCCTCTTGAAAAACACATTCGCCGCGACAAAGTTGGCGCAATTTCCGATCCCAAGCAAAATCGCCGTTCCAACAGCCGTACTCGCCCTTCCTCGCAGATTATTCGTCATCCACGCCATCGTCATACTCATCTGCGTGAACGTCCCCGCACTCATGGCGAACAGACTGAAATACCTGATCCCCACGCCGAGGCCCCGACGCTCGCTGTACACCAGCTGGATGATCCAGCCGATGAGGACGAAGGTGATGCCGAATAGGACGAAGGGAAAGCGCCAGCCTGAACGGCTAGAGAGATAGCCGACGGCGATTTGGAAGAGGATGCCCGTGAACCAGATGGGGATGGTGAGGACTTGGGCCATGGCGGCGCGGTAGCCGAGTTCGGTGAGGATGGTCGGGAGGAAGGAGGATATGGAGGCGGCGGTCATGTCGCAGCAGAAGAACATGAGTGTTCTGGAGGGACGTTAGCTTGTATACAGGGATGGGTACCATAGGGGGGAGACGTACGGGAACCAAATCTTGTAGTCTGAGAGCACTTTGACCCAGTCTACTGATTTGAGATCGAGTTTTTGGTCGCCCTTGTCGACGCGCAGTTTGTGCAGGAGATGGGCCTTTTCTTCCGGCGATAATATTTTGGTGTTCTCCGGGAAATTGGGGACGAGCAAGAAGACGAAGAAGGAGAGGAAGATCGTGAAGAGGCCTTCGATGATGAAGATCCTGGTTCACTTGTGAGTGGAAAGCAGAGAAAAGGCGGGATTTGGGCAGGGATATGGGCCATACCATCTCCAGCCTTCTTTACCGGCTATGCCGTGCATGTTTCGAATACCGTAGGCAAGCAGCTGCATTGAAGCGTTGATTAGTGCTGTCCAAGACGATGTACACAGGAATACCTACACCACTGATACAAGGGCCGAGCACGCCAAACGTGAAGAAGCAGGCAAACCGAAAGGCAGCCTCTTTTCTCGTGTAATACTCATTGATTAAGAACGCCGCACCTGCACACAAAGGAGTCGTGAGTCAGCCCATACGTTCCAACTGTCACCTCTTCCCCCTGTCCTCTTTGAGCATCGCAAAAGATCTTAGGTAAACTCACCGGCTGGTAACGTTGCTTCAAAAATTCCCATCAAGAACCTCAGCGCTAGCAATCCGCCATAACTATGCGTCAACCCCTGACAGGTCGCCACGACACCCAGAACGAGCATATTGAGACCTAGAAAGACGTTCGGCTTCACGCGCGGCAGCCCCATGATCATGTTGGAGGGGATTTCAATCAAGACGAAGGGAATGAAGAAGATCCATATGCACGTATTGTAACCCTGAGGCGGCATGTGGAGACCTTTTTCCAGGCCTTCAATGCGAGCATTTGCGACTGGGTGATGTTAGTTGGTGTTGGGGTATGTACAAAAATGGGCATGGATTAGGAAACGTACTGTTTGTTCGGTCCAGGAACAAAATCGTATAAGTGCATCCCAGGATAGGAATCAACCGTAGATCCATCTTGAGGGTATAATTTGAGGGCGCAACAACCGTCTCGATGGCATCGGGATCGGCACCCATGGCCATGGACGTCGCGGCAGAGGCCTTCTCTTCACTGACCGTGTCCGTCATCTTGGATGCCGTGCCAGTATTCCAGAGTAGGACGAGGGAATCCCTGGTGCTTGGGAATGGGACTGGGGATACCGTAGTAATAATAAGCTCCCGACAGACGGGTAAGCCACACGGCTTCTAGGGCACGTGGATTTAGACTTAGAAGTGCCTCCGAGTCAACAGGCTCGTTCTAATTTGTCACTCAAACGCTTCGCGAGAAAGGACGGCGTGCTTTTTGCGGCTGGCACTTCGCTTCCCAGCCCTTCGGAACAGATAGCAAAGTCACTCTTGCCAACGTCTCTCTTTGGAGCCTTATAGTTGCGCTCCTCAAACGCGGGGTATACCTACGTCCGAGCCCGCTCGACACGTGTATCCAATTGCTGGATTAGCAAGCTTGGAAGAGAGCAAGTCGATATCAGGGGTGAGGACGAACGACGGGGCAGATGTGGTGCGATGATGCGAAGTCTGGCCAGCGGCGCTGGACCAAGTTGGCGAGCAGGGTTTGCGGAAGATTGGCAATGGCTAGTTTACATGCAGGATTACTATTGCGGCGTAGTGGATGGATTAATGCGTATAGACTGCCGGTTCTTATCAGTTCTCCGGCATCCAGATATATCAGATATTCCAGGATGAGGTTGGAGTCTGTCGTCCCTTTTGGGCCGAGGTGGGTAACTCTGGGATGGCTCCCATATCGTCGAACCCCCTCACGGAGAGGAAGAAACGAAAACCTCCTGGATTTAAAACCCCACAGGAAAATCAGAACCGTCAGTCAACAGGCCCAAAACTAAAGTAAAGCCCGCACCGAGAGACAAATGCAGTTCGCGTCCTCTAGAACCCTTGGCATGTACTCAGAACAGGCATAGTTTGTTCCGAGGTCCCGCTCTACGAATCAAGACACCGCGACTCTATATCGATACGACAGCCCCTCCAAATGCGAAAATGGCCAGCGAATGCCCAAACCAGATTTTGCATGAGCCTACGAAGCTACGAGGAAAAGAAAGCGGTCCCAGAGGAACGTGTATGGTGCAGTCCCACGGACGTGGCTGCGGGGCCCTTCCCGTCTGCCGCCGTCGGGAGTTTTGCTCCGTGTGGATGGCGTTCAGGTCGTGGGCCCTGGCGAGGCTTGCATCTGTCAGCTGTTGTGCGACCGACGAGAAGGAATGATCAGGTTGACGTCGCCGAAGAGGGATGCGCTTGTCGCAAATGCAAGGGATGGTGGCGCAGGAAGAATTTTGCTGCTGAGGGGCGTCGTGTTATTATTAGCAGAATGCAGAACGGAGAACTTCAGGACACTGATGAGCAATAATCCGTGGCGAATAGGATGCAGAGAGCATGTCTAGGTGAGAATCGAGAGTAATAAAGGAAATCTGATTGTACCCAAAAAGAAAAAACGCCTGGCCTGGTTTTGTGTGGCCGGTTCGCCCCAGCAAACTGCACGCATTACCTGTTCCCTTAACCGTACCAAGCTGGTGTGTCCATGATCCCTAGCTCCCTAGCAAGAAAGTTGCAGATGCAACGAAGAAGGTCTATACGCAAGGTTGACGCAGAGAAGAAAAAGTCTATCCCACGCTATGCATCCATGCAGCAATATGCGTCAAACACCGAACGATATGCTGAACACTGGTTCATCCGTGAGGGACAGAAACGCCAGAAGGCAATATTTAGTCTTTAGACGACGAGGAGCTATGTTTCTGTTAGCGCAACTCTCCGGAAAGACACTTTAAAATAGGTGGGCCTACCTTCTCGACATGGTCCTCGCCCTCAATGCGATTGAAGACAGCAAAGATAGCCGCGCCGGACAACAACCACATAACCGGCACTGATGCCTCAGCCAGAGTCGGCTTCTCGACGGCCTGTGCCATCTCAACGACCTGCGCCGCCTTGGAAACGCTGGTCTGAGAGTTGAAGCGAGCCAACGCAGGTGTGCGCCTGCCCGCGAAAGCGGCGTTTATGGGGAGACGCTTGGGGAGGACGAAACGAGGAGCCATGGTGCTGAGAATAACCCTCGTGAAACTCGCGATGTTTCTTTTGGTGTTGAGAGTCGTTAGCCGCGGTCGATTGTCGGCGGGAAGTGGGTCTTCGAGGCTGGGAGTCCTGAGGCGCGTGCGGAGTCGGAGAATGTGGAGAGGAACACTGAGACCAGCGGTAAATAAATAAGTTCCAGGGACACGCTGTTCTCAGAAGAGTCCTTTCAATTGAATGAGAATGCAGTAGCCCAAGGTTGTCGAAGTTGTGGTGGTGAAAGAATGCGGGGAAAGCAAACGAGGGCGATTGTGCTCGATTTATGAACGAGTTGTGAAAGGGTGGGTCAGGGGATTTGTGAGAGGAAGCGGCGAGCCCGAGGGGATAGATCCTCGGGGGGAAAGAAAGCGAGGCAACGAAAAACTTCTGTTGGTGCCACAGAGCGGTCTGGGCAGGGGTTCTGGAAGGGACGAGGTCGCCTAGCCGAGGACCCCCACGGGGAACATTCACTCAACAGGCACGCGTCTTCTTTCGATCCATATTTGCCTCTGCGAGATCTGCATTATTGCTCAAATTCCATAGCCCAGAATCCCAAGGTTATTGTCTTCCTAACCGCGGTGTTGTCTTCCTGTTTTCGTTGTGCTCTTTACTGTGTAGAAGCGGTGAGGCGGTCTCAGCCTCCCTACTAATGCTGTTACGTACTTCATGCAATCTCAATATAGCACCGTTATTCGTTTTGCCTGGGCTTGGCCTTGAAGACGTGGTTATTGGAAATCGCCGGATCCAACGGGACGTATGCACACAAAAGACTACGGGAAGATTGCGCAATAACTTGATTTGCTGCTAAACCTGCTCCCCACGCCAAAATAGCAGGGTGAACGTTGTACACAGTAGGCGGTAAGTATACAGTATTTAGCAAGCCTCAGACTGAATATTCTGCCTCTTAGAATCGCTTCTCGTCTTCATCTTCTGCGCATTGCCGTCAAGATCCACTGCGGGAGGAGGTACCTTATCCTGATTTGTGTTAGCTGTGTACCCATCTACATAGGAATGCCTTGGAGTATACGTACCTGAGCTGCAGCTCCAAACTCGACAAAACCAGGCCTGATGTGCGTATCCGGTCTATGCTGCATCAAGAATATATCACTGGGTTGAAACTTCATGCTCTCAACATTGATATTGTCCGGGAACTGCTGAGGAGTCACGCCGTCAGCACCAGCCGTCACAAATGATGGCGTGTCCGTCATAATGTGAACCCCGAATTCGGTAGGATGTGCAAGGTTAAAACAATGCCCAACTATGTCTGTTAGATGACCATATGCAATGAACCCACACGTTATATCTCACCCTCATGGACTGCGGTGCGGAACCATGGATCCTGCAGTTCAACGAACTTCTTCCCGACCACGGACGCCGGCCACGGCACATCGTCGATGGTATCCGGCTCAGTACCATCTGGATTGGTACCGACCCGCCACTCGCTCGCAATAGTTGTACCTTCTCTCGGAATTCCATCGAACTCTCTTCCAGGGTCGATCATAGCCCCACGAGCAGTTTCCACCATTCTCCTCACGACCAGGAGATAATATTTCCACTCTTTATCATAGTCGGTAGGACCGCGGTACTTGAGCACAGCATCGTGTTGCTGTTCCACATTCCACCATCCAGGACCCACGGTATTGCTCGGTTCAGGGATATCCGTCTTGCCCACCGTGACACTGATGTCGTAACCCGCTTCCGAGAAGATGGATTTCCATGTACGTGTGCCCGTGGTGTCGGACTGCGGTACTTTGAGGCCACTCACCGTGCCGATCTCGAGGTTGATGCGCCGAAGATACGTGCTCACCCAACCCATGGTGAATTTACCCACCACAACACCGCTGCCGGCGATCTTGACGTTACCTTCGAAGTAGTTCTGCCCGTCAGGATAGCCATTGGGGGCCGTGGCAGGCGCAAGCTCAACAATGTATCCTCCATCAAGAGGTTGGCGTGCCCAGATGGTGTCCCAGTACCGTGGACGCACTTGAAAGCCTCCAAAAGGCCAGTACTCCAGGTTCATAGAGAATCCACGGTTGTTGCCTGGTGTGAGTTGCACGGCCCGAATGAAGGACCAGTAGTTGGTTCGAGGGAGAATAGGACTTCCCTCAGCGGGGTTCGGCTGAACAGTCCCGTTGTAGAGGTCGCCGCTGATGAAGGTGGCTTCGCTTGTGGAAGTAACACGTAGTGGGCCTCGGTAGGTCTGAGAATTGGGGGCGTTCGGCTTGTAGGTTATTAACCAGGAGCCGGTCTTGAGGATGCTGGTTTGTTGTGTGTGGAGGTTTGATGGTAGACTGATAGCTGCTGCTACGGAGAGGAGGGCTGTGAGCGTGAAAAGAAGTGACACCATTTTGGATGGGAACGAAGGAACCATCTTGATTCAATGGAAGAGAGCTTCGTGGAGAGGGACTATCGACTATGGAAGGGTGTAGAGCTTTGTACTCTGGCATCAGTGTTGCCTGTAAGCACTGGCCTGGATCTTGACTCGACCAAGCAGGGCAGTGTGTTGGAATTGGTCCTCAATACGTTGATGGGGCCACTTTGTGACCTTCCAAAAATCATGGTCTTCAAAATCGAGCCAACGATTCGTTCATTTTGGTCCTCTGCGTAAGCAGGGAATGTGAGATGCATCAGAAGACGAATCCTAAAAACCTGCGTCAATCGCTTCATGTGCAATACGCTAACCATGTGACCGATTTTCTGGCACTTCCTTCTTCTTGTGTCTTGTTCAGAAACACCTATAGTTGAAGGCTTATACGTCGTATACGTATTACGTGAGTTGTACGAATTCTATCAGTGACCCATCTGTGAAGGAATCGGAAGGACCGCGAAGGATCCGAACGCGGAACAAACACGACATCTAGATGATGCAGCTTGGATTCCTCACATATCATTGGCCATCGACTGGTTTGAATTAAAGTAATGATTGGAATGCGCCCGTGAACGGCATTGCATCTGACCGTACTTGAACGAAACGATTGGATTCAACGAGTGAATGCTTGTACCCGTAGAGTCAATCGATGTAAGATGCCACGCGTTTCTCTCTTTTTCGGGTATATTCAGCCATCTATAAGGCTTGTGCAGAGGCAGTGTAAATAAAGTACAGTCAGCCTAAATCACTCGCCTAATACTTCCAAGCTAGTGATTTCCCAACTGCGCATATAACTTAGGATTATTGGATCGTGGTCATGGATTATCATGAAGAACGACAGCATATTTATCCCCTGGTTTGTCACTTGTGTCGGTGCCTGGTGTTTTGCGCTACTGCAACTCGGGTCCCGCCCCCAAACCCCAAAACGATGAGAGTGAACAGAAAAAACGGCGAATGGTAGAGCATAAGAGCATTAGAGTTTTCAATATTATATCCAGTTTCTTTGGGAAATATTCCAAGCAATAGTTACTGTGGAGATTTCCCGACTTATCTGCTCTTATATCTTTACATGTACAGATGCAAAGCCAACACCCTCGGAGGGCCCCGAAGTTTCAACAATGGCTCGCTACATCATCTATATGCCATAGCTTCGGGTATGGAAATTTCAACCCAACGAAGTCACGGAAATATTTTCTCTAGTTGGCACGTTGGCTAGAAATGCTAGAGTGTACAATTGGACTACCGTAGCCTTGTCGGTATTAGCGCCTTTCTTCCGTTTCGTCCTTGCCAGCCATCCCTCACCCACAACTCAACAACCTACCCATGTATGTATTGTTAACAAATAACGGAATACCCGCGCGCACCGAGAACTGTGAGATGCCCTGGACCCAGAACGGAAAGGCTATGGCCTCGGAATTTGGCTTTACCCCGCTCGGATAGATATCCGACATCCCCGCAATGATGTGCTTTGTAAACACAAAGGCTTTGGACTGCGACACAGCTTGTGAATTTTAGCTCTGACAGGCATCTCTTGAGTACGACTCTATTTCTCTACTAACCGTTAGTCCCGACAAAATGAAAGTACTTCTGCGCCCGTTGACTAAAGTTTGTGTGCCCGTGCTCGCACGTTCACCCCACTTCAACCGCCCAATATGTCGAACGCTAACAACCACCTCGAGCCGGCTTCAAGCGCCTGCAACAGCTCAACGTGTCGATCATGCCGAAGATGTTGGCAACCAGACAGTGGCCGCTATGGGAATGACAACATCGGGGAAGGCACTGCAGATACGAAGATACCCTACATTCGAGAGTCTCGAAGAAGAAAGATTGTACCGCAAGCAACATTTAGCAGCAGCCTTCAGAATATTTGCTGACAGAGGCTTTGACGAAGGCGTAGCTGGGCATATTAGTGTGCGGGATCCTATTTTAACTGACCACTTCTGTATGTCCTCATCATCCGCTTGCACGCCCGGGCAGGTTGATTAATTCAACCTCAGGGCTAAATCCTCTCTCAACACACTTCTCCCTCCTGAATGTCTCCTCTCTCATCCTCGTCAACGAATTAGGCCAAGTCGTTGAAGGCGACCAGCCTATCAATGCCGCAGCCTTCGCCATCCATTCTGCCATCCACAAAGCCCGTCCCGACGTCCACGCCGCATGTCACGCGCACTCAACCTACGGAAAAGCCTTCAGCGCCTTTGGTCGGGAACTCGATATGATCACGCAAGACAGCCTGCGTTTTTACAAATCCCACGCCGTCTACAGACAATTCGGCGGCGTTGTACTAGCGGCGGAAGAAGGCGAGCGGATCGCCAGCGCCTTGGGGAACGGGAAGGCAGCGATTTTGCAGAATCATGGCATCTTAACGGTCGGGCAGTCGGTGGATGAAGCAGCGTTCTGGTTCCTGTCACTCGAGAAAACCTGTCAGGCGCAATTGCTGGTGGATGCAGCCGCGGCAGGGAGTGGGCAGCAGAAGAAGATTATTGGGGACAGCGAGGCGGAGGAGAGTTATAGGCAGGTAGGAACGCCGGAGAAGGGTTGGTTGGCCTTTCAGGGGTATTATGACGAGATTCTGGCGAAGACTGGTGGTGACTTTTTGAACTAGAGGGGCGACACTGGCGTGCTATAGAACTATCAGCTGTCGAATTTCATGTCGGACTGCCAGAGGGCTTCATGGATACATATGCACCGTCAGCCCACGGGTTTATAATGCCAAACACCCGCAGCCATATGGAAGTGAAAAACGGGGCAACAGCTTCAAAGATCATTCTGAAAGTCGGAGAAGAGGCAAACTGCACAGGGACACGCATTCACACGTAACATGAATGTAGCCATTCATGTATTGAAGTATGAAGTGTACAATACTTCGAATTCAATGGGCGGCAAACAGGAGCACATCTCTTGAGGTGAGGCACGTGACAATACACCACGTGATCTCTTCACTGCCAAGACAAATAGGGGGCGATCTGGACGCCCCTGGATGGCAATCCCACTTTCCCATAAACAACGTCTCCGTCTGGAATTTCCTCTCCTTTGCCGACGCTATGGCAGCATGAAACGCCGCCTCCGCGTTTGCATGCACGCGAAGCTTTTTACCCGGCCCAAATCGTCCTTATCGCTGCCCAGGCACACCCACTTTCCAAGTCAAACTGGCGGCGCACATGCACGATATCCGACAGGTCCATTGACAAGTCCATTCAAGCCTCGTAAAGGTCTTGCCTCGCGGACCAAGGAATGCTTCGTCGCATCAGCGGGACATGGAACAATGCCAAGTGCATTGCCAAGATATATGCCAGGGGTGCGAGTCGTTTGGGGCGGGCGGAGGGGCTGGGAGCTTGGACTTCAGACCCAACTCTGCGAAAGTGAAGCATCTAGGATCCACTTCGACAAGACGCGGAAGGTATGGGGGAAGCTTAGATGGAGTTCACCTGGAGTCTAGAGAGCCTTGGGAACGGCGGAGCGCTGCTCACTAGGACCCACGGGAGGTATGTACGAAGAGCAGCAGTTACTGGGCAAGGTCTGGGATTCTCCTTGATGTCTGACAGCAGAGCACTAACCTAGGTGTACTGTGATTCTCCGAGGAAAATTGTTCTAACTTCTCCATGGTGTCCTTGGCCCAATCCAGACCTTAAACTTCCTGGTTGCCCCGATATGGAGTCTACGCTCGTTGGGTCTCCAATAGCGAGCCGCTAGACATGACTGGCTGAATTCCTCGAATCTCAGGTTCAAGCAACATCTCGGGAACATCTAAAGCCAAGCCCGAGCATTCAATCAACAATGCCACAAAGTAACGTTCATGCACATGCGGCTCCTATCATTTGCGCGCCGCGATCGAATGCCGGCTGCAAAATTCGATTCTCGTGTGCTCTGATTTCGTCGGTGCCCCTTGACTTTACCGAACTCACTAATAACAAATATCGATTAAGCACCGCTTGGCCAACTGCTACTTTCTCCTGCCTAGACCAACTCCTTGCCTTTGAATCTGAGTGCCATCGCGGAACCTGCATTAGCGCCCTGGCGACGACCATCCCCCGTGGACTCCTCGAGATGAAACGTGACAGAACGTGCCTCTTACTCCCCAAAGAGGCTAGCATCATCGCTCAGTAAAGCAAAGACCGCTGTACGTGAAGCACTTCCACCATGGCACGGCCTCTATTGTCAAGGTATGACAGTGAACCCTCGGTCCAACACCTCTTGGCTCCGCATCACAAAAGTTTCGTGCTGCGCGAAACAGGACTCCCGGGATCTAGTACGGTCTTCATTGAGACTCTGGCCGTCTGCCATGGACGGGCAGGTTTCTTGGCCCAGCCTCAATGAAGTTTCAACCTAAGTAAATCCACTTGGAGTGGACTTGGCAAGACTGCTTATTCGCGAGTGGAAAATCTTGAGCTAAGGAAGCGTTGAGGAATATGCGGCGTATATAAGCCAGAGAGCCTTCCGCGACTTCATGATCTCCAGTCCGGCACTCAACATTCGATTCTTACCTTCTGGTCTAATCACTAACTCTCTGTCGCCGGACGATAGACTTTTTTGTCTCTATTGCTTTTTTCGTCTTCAAAACCCCATCTCCTCATCTTCATCCGGACGATTTAATCGACATCAACTCTCTTAGTCTCAACCTATCAACATCTACACATCCTTCACCATGCATCCCCAATACGTCCTTCTCACTTTCATCACGGCCTGCGCTGCCGTCCCCCTTAACATCAATCTCGGCGCCTACTCTCCCGCCCTGGTAGTCGGTGATGGTGAAATCTCGCTGGGATCAGAAAAAGGCGCATCAGAGCTCATGGCAACACTTGCATCGGGCGCGAACGAAGCAGGCCGACAGGGTCAACAACAAGGTCAGCAAGCACCACCTCGAGAGCAGGCGCAGCCCCCTCAAGAGGGCCAAGCCCAGCGACAAGGTGAAGCCCCGGCGCCAGCAGAACCCAAAACTGAGACCCCTCCCGCAGCAGCCAAACGCGCTCCCAACCTCGTACGCACCCTCGAATCCCTCAACAAGCGCGCCGAAGCCGAAGCTGCCGACGCCCAGATTGCCGCCATCGAGAACGCCTTCAACTGGATCAAGCGCGACCTTCAGGGTTTCAACGCCGCGCTTACTTACGCGAGAGAGGCCATGAAGAATACGCCTAAGATTGAACTCGGCACCCCCAAGTCTGGTGTGGGTATTCTGCAGAATGCTGGTTTGAATGTACCGGCCAACTCAGCGGCGAATGGTGCTGGTCCCAAGGCGAAGAGGAGTGAGGCGGTCGAGGAGGAAAGTGAGGCACCGAAGATGACTCTGGTGGCTATTACGGAGGTCTAGGGGAAGGTCAAGATGAGAGCAGAGCATATACACTATGGACGTAGATGAGCCTGTATTGAAAATGGCGTTGCATGGAGGCCGGACTAAATTCATGGGAATAGTTGGAGAAGGGTGTTCGAAACAGGGTTTCTTTTAGACAACAGTCAATCAAGCAAAGCATTAGAGACAAACCTGACGACCATTCTGAAGTCCAGCTACCTCCTATCGCCACCAGCCCATGGGCAGGGAAGTATTTTTTCGCTTCACCTCCAACCTCCTTTGCTCTCCATTGCTTTGCAGTTTGCCAGCCTTCTCACTAAACTCAGTTCGCATCTTGCATTCAGCTGTCGTCAATGCGATACACGACGTCAAACCCATAGAGCAGCTAAGGAGCTCACAAGTCTCAGCATCGTCTTGAACCCCGCTTGGCAAGGCTTGTATGGGGTGTGCGTACGCAGCACACAGAGCTCGGAACGGCATAACGAACCTGTTGACGTGGAGCGGGGTAGCGCGGGTGCTGAAACAGTCTTGCAAGCTACATGGGAACAGGTAGGCGTTCGTTCTCTGAAAGGAAAGTCAAATCACAAATCAGTGACGGATAATTTGGAAATCGTCCACTTGAAGAGTACCTCACACTAAGACTTGGGTATCTCTCTTGACTATATATGTATGTACATTTTCCTAGTTTCCCAGATAGTCAACAACTTTTATTTCGTCTAAATCCTTGCGATGAGACCAAGAATGTATCGTGCCTTGGCCTGAAACTGTATGTTTGCGCACTGTGACTTAAGAGTCTGGGCGGATTGGGGTACCTCAAAAGAAAAAGAAAAGAGATGAGGCATTTTCGCGAGACTAGTAGTATCTGCTGTAGGTATGAATCATGTAGATATATGCTTCCCAATTCATCAACTCTTCAATGTTCCAAATCTTTTCATAATCACGTGCTTCACTCATGGCAAGGCCAGTCACGTGAACCGTACTTTCCTCAAATCACAGAGAACATTGTTAAAAAGAGATATTTGAGCTCATGACAGATATTGAGATACAGAGTGCGCATAACTGACTGAAGCCCTGATACAATGGAAAAAGCACCCGGCTCTGATGATAGGGGCTTGGAACGCGTCCTCTTCCCAATCCCCCGACAAGGCGATTCTGGCATTTCCATCACTTTGACATCACTTCTCATCTCCAATTTTCTTTTCCAATCGATGCTTGACGCCACTACTTCATATTCGCGCTTATCTGTGGACGATGGTGACGTCACGTTATGGCCTACCCGTTGGTATCATCCAGAGTTCGCTCACCACATGAGTGTATCCACCACGTTGTCACACAATGGCTCCCAGGACGTCGGTTGATCGAAATGAACAGGAATTGAACGAAAGTAATGGGATCAGTCCGATATTTACAACTACGCGAGAGGTTTCTATCTTTCTAGAGGACCGTTACACTTGAACGCAAACGGAACACCATCGTTTCGATGTTGAGATCTGTCGAGGCGCCCAGGCCGATCAGTTCACGATGTCCTGGACCAACCAACTCTGCAACTCCTTACTTTTATCCAGCCGCAGCAGGTCCTCCCCCTTGACTACAAAAGACACTTCAAAGATCTCTTCTCTACCCCGGGAAACCCTACGACGGGGAAGTTGACAGATTAATCCGTCCATCTCCAGGAAGGCTGATCGCATATACTTCGGCTTTCCCAGCTTAGGACCGAAGTCCAAGTCTTATATCTCCACTTGCGCCCAACTTATGAAATGCATATCGCCAGACCGTACTCAAACAGCCATGATGACATAATATCGGACAGGTCAGGGTCGAGGTCTGAGAGGCGTACGAGCTCCGCGACATGGCCGGCGTTGATATGTACTGCTGCATTTGCGATTGCATTGATGACGGGAACCAATCTGTCGATTGATGATTCGGTCGGGATGAGGGCGATATCATCGAACGGTAGCTCAGTCATGCCGTAGCAGATTGCGTTTCCCGTGAATGGTGGATCAAGAAGTGAGGAACCCGCAACGCGACGCGCACTGATGGGAAAATCCATCTTGGAGGTCTTCGCAACCACGGGGTTGTTTGGCCTGGTCTGGCGGATATACGTGATTGTCGTCCAGATCAGGGCCGTCAGTATATTATTGACCGTAAGAGCTTGGGAAGGTAGAAGTTCAGCCAGCGCAAACTTCACTGCATCCACCTTCTGGCCGAAAATTGCGAAGACCTTAATGGTACCGTCCTGAGGGCCGATCTTTAGACCCGTCACTACGACGCCTTACACAACGCGTCTGGATCTCAGCGTATATTCCTTGTGGCGTTCGACCAAAGTCTCAAAGTCGAGCTTCTGAATGTGCTCGGGTACCTCTGCCTGGCCACCCAAAATTCGAAACCTGCGGTGCGAGATCTCGTCGGGATCAGGGGCCCGAGAGGGAATCCCCCAGGCATTATCCGCCACAACACGCAAGAGGTGGCTGTATCCTATACCATCGACGACTTTGTGGTACGTGACAATACAAACCACGAGGCCTCCCTCGATGCGCGTATAGGTAGCGCCCAAAATTGGCGTGCGTTCGAGGTAGACAGCAGGAGTCATCCAGAGGCTTGGAGGGAAAGGCGTGCGGTCGAACTGCGGCTCCTTGTAGCTCGGCAATCCCGTTGGAGCTACACGCTCCTGGAACTGCGGAGAGGGCGCTTCGGCATCCCAGACGATGTAGGACTTCTTTCGCCCCTCCGGTCCTCTTTCGATCACCTTGCCCTTCAGGTAGGGCAGCTGGTTGCATGTCTTCGCGAGAGCCATTTGCAGGTCTGCGATCGCGGCTTCGTAGTCTGTAACTGGAAAGACTAGCGCCATGCGAGTATACACTTTGGGCGCATTCTGGTCCAGAGGAGATAGCCGATGTGTTTGCAAGGACCTCATCGTGAAAGGAGATAGGACGGGATGCAGAGGGAACTGTGAAAACCAATAGGCAGAACGGAATGCCTTGAAAAGCCTGGGAGAAAGCTCCAAAGAACACAATTCTCGAAGGATATGGAGAAAAGTCTGCTAGACCGCAAGAACAGCGCATGTCGACCATATCTGGCCAGTGCTGGCTTGCTTCCATGCTTCACCAAATTGGCATGGACACCCGAGCTGAGTATGCTAGCCGGAGAAAGCTACAGCAGTTCCCGTATGCCACTGGGATCTCAGTACGACCTTGCGCTGGAGCGGACTGACTTTATTTTAACGGACGTTCCAGGCGCATCAATCCTGAGCCAAATCACAGGCCAGGCTTGCTCGCTAAGCGTGTTAAAAGCACAAGACAAGGCTGTATTCAAAGACTGGGTATACGTACATGGCGCTAGGTAAGATTCAGTTAGAGTCTGATCCATACCGTAGATACCAACACTTCTAGGTGTTGCGATTAGCTTTTCTTCTCTTTTAGTTGGCCGGCTATCCGATCTCCTCCACAGGCGGTATAAAGCGAAAAACAATGGCGGCTCTCCCCCACCAGAGATGCGTGTGGGTATGCAAGTCTACGCGTACATGCTCGCTGCAGGCGGGAAGGCTCTATTTAGATAGTTCGTTCTAAAGCACTATCACGCTGCTGCCGTCCTAGTAGCCGCAGCCATGGGTAATTTCCTTTCTCTTTTTGCCCCTCGGTTGAATATCGACCGACGTGCCCTTAAACAGCGGCCGGAGCTACAGGCATGATCAGTGTACTAAGTACTAGTTACCAGACAGAATGCATGCCGACTGCGGCAGCTTCGCTTGTCGTACTTTCGGCCATGTTGCGGAATGTTGGATCTGCAATTGCAGCTGCCATCATTAACGCTCTCTTAGAAAAGATGGGATATAGTTAGTGCTCCACTAGCCTTGCTATTCTAGACATTGTTTGCATCACTGGACTGGTATTCATCAGAATGCGAGGACATGTTTACCGGGAGCAACTGAATGCTTCCAGTCTGGGCGTAAATCCGGTGCCTCCGAAGCCATGATTCGTGAGCAGATTTCTCCACCGGCTTCCTTGGTACATAATGATTCTGATTTCTCTCTCTACGCACTGAAGATCCATTTCCTTCATTAAGTAGAATATCCATAACCGGGTTTCCCGTGATCCAGACTCATATAAGTATTTGGAGACAGTATCCAAGTAGAACAGGACATGGCGAAGGAAGGTTGTATATGTGAATGCATTGCTACATTGGGGAAAGCATGTAGTTAATGATATATCTGAGCATGGACAACGGAATTACTACCCGGCTAAGGAGGGCGCAAAGGCAATAGCAGCATCATTCACATATTAATAATACCCGGCCACCGGCCGAACTACTCCAACTGTTGAAAGCTATGTAGCACTCTAGTTCGTTAGGCAATTTTGCTTTTTGATGCGTCGAGACTAACAGAGGGCCGAATTATCGATTGCTCTGGCTGCAGTCTAGTTGAACGGGGGAATGCATATTCATAGTCTTAGGGTACGGGGAAAACGTTTTTGCAAAAAGTGGATGGGTAGACTGGACGTTGCAAGCGGTCGAAGCTGTCGTGCTCGATCGTCAAGGGTCTTTACCCAAGTCGGAGCGTCACCTCAGATGCTAACATAATATACTTCATTGATCTAATCTGCCCCAAAAACCGAGCAAACCCCTCGAAAACTTAATATTACACCACACCAGCCAAACGCCGAACTCCTCGCTGAAAAATACAAAGTCCCTGGGATGAGCCCAAAATCTAGAGTCGAGAAAAAATCGCCACCCTAAAGAGGTATCCCATACGCCAGTAATGCTTTACAAATGCAAGAATAAGTCCTGTCTACCCGAAAAGCAACATACTATCCTCCTAGGAAAGACCAATGGGAACCGCATTATGAGGTGTCCATTGCATCGTGATCTGAGCCGTTTTGCGGGGGAACAGCCGGGCTGGGATGCACCTGGGAGCGGGGCGGGCCAGCGGTTGGCTGTACTTTGAACGTCCAATTGACTTTAGGAGGCGCGAAAACACCAGTTTCAGGCGTGGTTGATGTAGGAGTTCCGGGACCGCCCGACTTGCGTTGATTCTTTCTCGGAGGACGCTGAAGACGAGGGACAGGACTATAAGCGTTCTTAACTCGAGTTTGAAGGTCCGTCGACACATTGTCAAATGCTTTTCGTTCGTCTGCAGTTTTCCAACCCAGCTTCGTCTTCAGGCACTCTGCACGGCGATGGCTGATGGTGGAGCCCTCGATCCGGATGCCGTTGGCTTCAAATCGGCGCGTTATGTCTGAACGCGCCAAGATCAGAAGTACAAGTAGCAGGCTAACATTATCGTTGTCAAGGAGATGAGGAGTATAGTCAACCACGTCGCAGGCGAACTTTCGAAGATTTAGGAGCTCCTCGGTGTCTGTACAGTATACGAACTTTTCCGCCATTTGATAGGGTTCCGTCATATCTTTACAGATGTGGGTGTGTAGCGTGTGGGCCACGGAGGCTACGGAAACTGGATAGATCGTATCTCGGTTGATATTGTTTGTGGCCGTAGAGGAGACGGTGCCGGGAATGTAAATCACTTCAATTTCGTCAAACGGACCGCGTGGTCCCGGACGGTCTTTAGGATCCAGTTTGTCAAGATTGATCAGATGTTGGCGTGCTGCAGCTATAGCTTCCCGCGGCGTGTGCAAGCCGTGTTTCGCAGCTAGTTCAACGGAATCCTTGTGCATCTCAAATCGCGAGAGCTTCCGCTCCACGTCATGGGGACGAATGAAGTCATCGGTCCACGGCTCTTCGGCGAGGATGGTATAGAATACCTTCGTCATGGCCCTCATTCTCAGCTCATACTCACCCAGGTCGCGGTTGCCAAAAACCTGTTCATCAGTGTCCGTATAAGCCTGATGTATGAACGCCTTACGGTCCCTTTGAGTCAAGGGCTGGAAGCGGGGCTTCTCCTTGAATTCATCGATGATCTGAAAGAACTTGGTTTTGAATATATCATCAAACGATGCGGGTCCATTAGAGGCCGCTAAAGGTGACGTTAGACTCCGTCCGCAACACATATCTTGACGACTTACGGGTTGTGGGAGAGCAAGGTTGAGTGGGGGAGGCTGTCGACGAACCCGAGGCAGTAGCGGTCTGCAAGATCGCGGCAGGTGACATCGCGCCTCAGACGTGGAATGAAACAGGGAGAGCCGGATTTGAGGCCAGTTTCTCGTGATTGTGTATAGATTTCGATGGAACGTAGTCTCGGAGTGATGATTATCGATGGAGTTGCGAAGCTGCACGAGTTGAGGATCCGCGTGAGCGGTGAGTGTATGGTCGTTGGGGTGCGAGGTAAAAACATTCACGCTCGCGTAACTAGCGCCATTAGTGGTCTTGGCAAAGCACTGGCGGTCACATGCCTGCGCGTGCTCGTGCTCAACGAATGATAGGGGTCAGGTATTCAATGTTTCACAAACTGCTCAAGGCAGCAATGAGAGCATCAAACGAAAGAGAGATTCGAAAGGTTGAACTTACTGCCATACGTTCTTTCACCATTGCCACATGCATATGGGGGGTCTCACAACCATATAAACTTGCAAAGCCGCAGCCTCGCTCGATACATACACCGAAAAAGAAGACAGGGAAGAAGAGTGCAGCCGTTAAGAGCATACTGGTCTTCTCATACAAACGCCGTTGCTTCGTTTCGACACTCCGGATGCTGGGTCGCACCGCGTGAGAGAGAGTGGATGACTCCCCCGGCGTCAGAGCCATTGACCGCCAATACAGGCCATGAATCTTTAATATGCTCAGAGACTGTTTCACTAGAATCTCACTTGGTGAATGTACCAGTAAGTTCGAGTGCGAATCGTTGGTGCATGCTGTGGCACGCTTCCGACTACGAAGAGCATAGCGCACGGTTGCCACCGCCCACCGGTCGTCGAGAACACAACCGGGACGCTTGACGACGGGAGAACTGACCTATATCGTAACGCACAAATTGGTTACCGTAATAGATTCAGCCAAGTACCCTTCCCAGGGACTCACGGCTTTTGTTACTCACAATATCACTTTCGTCCATTGGAGGGTCAGTTGACGTGCGTCTTCAGGAGAAGACTCTTTTCAATCACGGAACAAACAACGGATTATTAGATCTACCCAACTCGCTTAGACGTACGCTTTTAACAGATTTGATACATACACCACTCATTCGAAGTATCGTTAGCAACACTGCGAAGCGCGTTGAGGGGGCAGTGACGAGATTCATGATTGCGATCTACACAGAAAGATATCGAAAACCTGAATTTAGGATTTCTAGCCATATAAATCGGTGTGACGGTCTCGCTATCTAATTTGATCTAATGGATTTGCTGTGAAAGTCTATTGGAGTCCCGTCTTACTACTCCGCGTAAATACGCTAACCGAAAGCGTCCAATCCCGCCGTAAAAGTACTAGCGCCTTGCGCTTATTCTATCTTCTACATGTACAGTACATGTACAACACGTCTCGTGTAGATGCTGAATGAAGCTTCCTTCATCGAATCTAGAGTACATTGCGCTCGCTAACAGGAAGCACCTGCATTTGGCTCGTCTCACCACAACTGCAAACCAAAAAGTTTTCGAGCATCACCAGGTCCGGGTCTCCGCTTGATATGGCATGCTCATACGGCGTCCCCGACATCCCAGAGTTCCAGGCAGTCAAAGCTCAAGCCGTTGTTGAACAGCCCCGCCCGGCCGCAAATGAAGTCCCCCGTGCCGCATTACGTCACTCAGAACCTTGCCCTCAGAGCCAAAGTTTCCTACTTGAGAAGCTACCTTTAAATTGTCGACTCTTGATCTGGAATCACGTTCTCCAGGCGCCATATACGAGGATAGAGCGCTGGCGGCCATCTTACTACGGGCCATCAATTACTGCGTATGGAGTGGAGACGCTTGACGCTGACTGCTTTCCTTATCGATTAAGCACACCAGATATGGAGATGCATGAGAATAGGAAAAAGCATGAAAAGCCATTAGCTCTGCTGCTATCCTGCCGTCAACTGTAAGCTTTCTTAGCGCTGCATGTGGAGATTTCACAAGCTCATGCGCCGCTAGGTACTGCGAAACGTTAGAAGTACTCTACTCATTAACAACGTTCGTATTCGCGGCTCCAATGGATATCCACTGCTTCCAAGTGACTGCGTCACTAGAGGGCCTCGCGAGTGTAAAAGCCCTGATCACTTCATTCGGAAAAGTTGACTGGCAGAACAATGGTCCTTTCCACCAGGAAAAAGGGCTGAAGGAGTGGGAACACGCGTTCCACAGCATCAACAAAATGCACTCCTTGCACGAGCTGCAAGTCTGGTACTATCACGGTGATTTCGGAAAACCCAAAGGGCATGGCTGGGCACGAGGTCCTTGGGAAGAAGGAAGGGGAAGCGAGGCTGTGGAGCAGAGGCATAGAAAGCTCTTTGAGCTATTTGCAACGGTGGATATACCCGAGTTTACCATTCATCTGACGTGGAATCCAGAAGATCTTCTTGCGCAGCGAGAGTGGCCTTTTAGGATTGATCTGCAGACAAATGATGAGATAGATCGTGGGATGATGAAGTTCCCGTACCCGATAGAGCCAGATATGTATAGCTAGATCCTTTGTATTTGCGTAAGCGGTGTTAGGGTTCCTTTAAATAGCGCATAGTTACCAATAGTTGTACGTCGCTATAAGCGGCGATGTCGTTTATTGAGGTGCTGTCGAAAACAAAACCCTCGCTCCAAGAGGAAAAAGTTTAAAATCGACCGAGCGAGCAAGTGTAGAAATCGAATGCCTCCAATGCTTCCGGATTAGGATGTAAGAACTGATCGATCCAGCCACGCCACTCTCCAGTATATGATGCTGTGTACCTGGCTTTACAGTCTTCCCAGTAGTCCGGATACCAACCTGCCTGCTCCCAATCAAGAATTGCGACAATCTTAGCAGGACTCGTAGGGGTGACGATAATGTTAGCTGGACGCAGATCACCATGCGTAAAAACAATAGGTCCGTTATCCGGAAGTAAGTCCCTCCACTGGTCCTCGATGCTCTGTGGATCAGGAACATGCCGCCGCCACAACCAGGAAAGCCAGTCGTGGAACTCACGTCGAGAGACAAACGGCCTCAGCAAAGGTAAACTCTCCAGACAGATATCTATCGCAGGACCATGACATATGGATCCTGTAGGGATTTAGAGAAGTCGTACCCGCCCACTCAAGAGGCTTACCAATGATTTGCTGTGATTCACAGTCCCGAAGATTGCGAAGACAAGACACCTTGGCACGTAGATCGCTACAGACGGCGTGCTTGTCAGTCACCGACAGCTCAGGCCATTGTTGTTCGAGCGTGGGCCCCTGGACGAGTTGCATGTAGATGAAGACTTTGCGAGTCTGTCCTTCCGGCTCGAAAACTCTCCATCCATAGACTTCGGGCACCGGAATTGCATCTTGGAAGATTCGGCGAATGGCCCAAAGATTGATCGCTTCCGTTATAGAGACATGTGACCCAAATTTGACGATAAGGTCCAGCTCCTCAAATCTCACCGGACGGGGAAGCTCGTAGGGCTTAAAGAGAGATCCTAAGTCCTCGGGTTTCGGGAACTGTCGTGTTCGGCCATGAGTCTTGAACCATGTTGTATCGAGAAAGTCCATTTGTGGCTGGGAGCTATCTGGGAGTTCCGCAAGAGAGATTTGGGGATAGGCCGTCATGTCGGCGCAAATCACAAAAGGCCACGTTGAGGGGCCTGATGTTGAAGGGATGATTAATGTTGAGGCTGGATTGTCTCTTCAAAACCTCTCGTAATATAAGGTAGCTCATGGAAAGGCCAGTGTATCACGTCCACCTTCGTCAGTCCTGCGAATCAAGCGCCCCCGAAAAATTGGAGATTTTACCAAGCTTCGAGAACTAATAACTGTGCATGTCACAGTTCTAACGAAGTCGTGGCTTGATTCGCTCGACGATGTCAGGTATAAGGAGGGGAGGGGAGATGGGATGGGATCAACCGGACCGAACGTTTAGCGAGAGTGGCAAGGCGCTTTGTGTCCCCACACAAACCCAGCACCAGCCTTGTACTGTAGTCCACCACGATGCAGCAGCTGTCGAGGTTCCGACCCCCGTAGTCACGTCCTAATAATAATGTAAAGCCACATCCGATCTCATTCGTTAATCCTCGTGAAATCCAGTTGCACTATCATGGCCCCGATTATTCCCCTTGCACGCTTGCTCAGTGCCACTGTGTCGGCTCAAAAGGAGTCCTCCAACCTTCAATTCCGATTCTGATGTTCCCCTTGCTCGGCTGAAGGGATTCCCCACGCCTGGCAGCGGTCCCGAGACCTCACGAGGCACCTATCACCCCCTGATTTTATCTCTATATAAGCTAAAACAAGGAAATAACTTTCAATGAAAAGAGCAAACAAAAGCTCATCTAGGTCTTATGGTCTAGTGGTATGATTCTCGCTTAGGGCTTAAACCTGAGCATATTTGCGAGAGGCCCCGCGTTCGAATCGCGGTAAGACCCTTTTTTGTTGCCGACAGCTCCCGGGTGGCCATCACACCGGCTTGAGTGCTTCTTTTTGCTTTATCGAGAGATACATTGAGAGATACATCGATAATTCAACCGCAAATGAGGCGGAAATACCCCATGAAGTTGGTGAGGGTCATCGTAAAGCTTGTGGCCACACCGTCCGCCGCGTGCAGCACCCATCATGTGTGATCGATCCCCCAAAACCACAGACAGGGCTTTGCAGCCCGATGATAAATACTATGGAAACCTTCCATGTGCCGTAAGAATTACTGCATATTTGGGCAATTCTGGGACAAGGGAAACCGGCAGACATTCAAGCGGCCAACCGGTGATTCACCGGCCAGTGGTAAGTGGTCGAAGCCAAAAGGCATCTTAATAGAGATCTACGAGCACAATATTTTCAAATGATTTAACGGTGTATCTCATGTGATGTTTCACGATAGTCTCTGTCTCTTGCGAACACGCAGTCTCAATATCAAAGTTCCCGGGTGGGTCTAACTTCTCGGCCCGCTAACATCCATAGCAACATTCAGTTACATTTCCGTCCCCTTGTCGTTGCATACTTGAAGCGAGAATTGATTGAACAGTCTTGTGGCAGGAACATACATTTACTCGTGCGAAATTGTCCGCGTCTGCCAATCACATGCAGCTTACGCTTGCTTTGCCCCTCGCTGCAGCTACAGGGCGTAAACGAATCCATATAATCCCCGGCGTAAGCACCTCTCACCCTCCCTTATACATCAACAATTCCCCAAACAATGTCTACGGAGCACTTCACGGTCCAAGAACACATATCTCCTAGCCAGCACATTCGCGGCTATCCGCACACAGTGAAGGAAGACGATGCGGTGCTGCGCCTGTCGGTTAAGGAGTATATACCACGACGTAAGCTTTCGCAAGTACAGGCCGAAACCGCCGTAACAATCATTGCGGCTGGCGGTAATGGGTTTCCGAAAGTACTGAAGTTTGCCCCGGCTCTCACAAGCCTGCTAATCGAATTTGAGGAAACATACCAACCACTCTGGGACGCTGTCCTTCTCGCAGAATCCCAGCACGCTAACTTCCATATTCGTTCTGTGTGGATTGCGGATGTCGCAAACCAAGGGGCCAGTTACGCACTAAATAGCGACAAACTAGGGGACGACCCAAACTGGCTGGACCATTCGCGGGACCTCCTCTTGATGATGAATGTTTTCCGGCAGAAGATGATCCCGCCCTTTGTGGGAGTAGGACATAGCATGGGGGGTGCGCAAATGTACGTCTTGAAACTATACCAAATACTCCCGTCCTCTCCAACTTCTGGTCCTATCCAATATCCAACTGTTGAGAAGACTGTTCTAATATAACATCACCAGTGCGCACCTCGCCCACCTCCACCCTCGCCTCCTCACCAGCCTCATCATCATCGACCCCGTAATCCTCACCTTCGCGCCCCCAGGTCCCAATGCTGCACTCATGTCCTCGTATCGCCGTTCCACGTTCCCCAGCCGCCAAGCTGCAGAAAGCGGGTTTCGGCGAAATCCTTTCTTCCGCAGTTTTCATCCTGAAACATTGAACGCGTATCTTGAATACGGACTAACTGACGCTGGATCGGGAGACGGAAGTGTGAAGCTTGCGACCCCGAAGGCGCAGGAAGCTTGGTCATATGTCCGAGCTACTTTCCATCCGCTGCCTTTGGATGAGAGTTCTCCGGAGGCAAGAGATCATGAAAGGTGGTTAAACCCCGAGTTAGTGCCCTTTGATGGTGCGTCCAAAACGGTATTTGTGCGGCCCGAAAGTACGCTCGTGGCAGAGTTTTTGCCATATTTGCGGCCTAGGGCTTTGTTCGTTTTTGGTGAAGACTCGTACATCAATGGCGAGGAGGTAAGGGAGGGGCTACTGAGGAGCACTGGGACAGGAAGAGGTGGAAATGGCGGGGTGGAGGATGGAGGTGTACAGATGAAGGTTTTGAAGGATACAGGGCATACGTGTTGCTTCGAAAAACCGGGCCTAGTGGGGAAGGAGATCGCGAGATGGCTGGATAAAGAAGCCGTGCGATGGAAGGCCGAGGAAGAGTTCTGGAAGAATTACGATAGAGCGGTCAGCGTGGACAGTGGTACGACTCTGTCGAAGAAGTGGATGGTGAACGTAAGAGAAGATGCCTTACTACAGAGGCCTACCCAGGGCCAGAAAGCAAAACTGTAGTGACACTGTATTGAGAACTTTGATAATTGGGATTACATTCTAGCAAGCAGAGGCTTGAACAACCCAATACAATAGTAGTACATCCCATGAACCAGTCTATTAAGTACTGTCCACGTTCATTGTACAAAGGCATCTTTTCTGCCACACACTAGAACCCTGAAACCCCTAAACCTAGTCACACTTGCAGGAATGGGGTGCAACAACCCTATCGCCTATTCCTCCGTGCTCTCTGTTTATATCTTTTCCTCCGACGTCCGTCACCACCCAGACAGATCATATTAGGCTTCCTTCCTTCCCAAACACTTCAGTGTCTCAAATTTGGCGATTATCTCTTGAGGAATGTTGTCTATCTTTCCGATGAGCTCCTCAAACAGCTTCACATATCGATCCTGTTGAAGTCAACAAACTGTTTCATGAAAGCAGAATTTGACACACGTACAATGATCTGCTTCAGATGATCATTCTCGAAATCCTTCCTGAGGTTCTCGCCTTCGAGCGTGGCCCTCGCATTCACTGCCTCTTCCAACATTTTCTGAAGGAGTTCCACTTTGTCACCACTGCTATCGCTTGTAATCGTTGAAGAAGGGGAGGGTAAAATCGCGCGTCCCTGTTGTCCATCTTCTGGCGTGGCCAGAGCGGGTGGCATGGACCGCGGGGCCTCTGGCACGAATTGGAAATACTTCAATCTGACTTGACGAAGGCCGTCCTTTTCGTTTTCGACTTCTTCAATGTCGCGGAGTGCAGTGGAATCGCTGAATGGCACCGAATGTGCATCTGCGTTTCGTGTTGTCACGATGGAATATCGCTGTGAAAGAGGGATGACGTGGGCTATAAGTCACGGTGATCCGCTGATCGTTTTTATCCCACCCTACTACCATCTGGTATCTCGAATTACCGTGGGCATCAACAACCCGAAGGAATTCAGGCGCTCGTAGGTCGTTAGACATAGCGGAATGACAGTGGGACCGGTGGGGATCAACAGGATGCAGGTCGCGCGTGAGGAACCGCAGGGTGAGAATGGAGGATGAGGAACAGCAGGTTTAGAATGGAAGATCGTGGAAGGAGAGGGTCGGAGTTGAAGGTAAATCTGGGAGGATAACAACTGCCTGATCGAGGGGCCAGAGAAGAAAAGCGGTCACCGCGGGATGACTCGGACTACTGAACGCCAAGTCCAGCAAACGCTTAAAGCAAACGCGCAAAACAAACGCTTTGTTGACATACAGAAGAAGAGTAGGAGAGCAACACTCACGCGTTCCACTAACGTTTACACGCCTATTAATGAGAAGTACAATAGCTTATATAGGATTAGTTACAGAGAGACTAGATAGACTGGCCTTATTCGCAAGAAGAGACAAATTAGTGTCAGCAGCGGAGTATCATGGAAAAACGGGGATATCTATGCTAGTCATGGTGCTTTCGGCCCTGTACTTGGGGCTACGGAATCGACACCTGTAGTGGTACCTTGCTGCAAGACCAAAGCTATCTCTGCCGACGCACCCGTCGGTACCGAATGGTTTCAAGGCTCTTTCTAGATTGCACGTTTTCTTATTTACTAAATACAAGCTGCTAAAATTATATTGCCGCGTGTTTCTTCTAGTAATATTAGGAGAAAATCAGTCGTTTATCTCGTCTGATCCTGTGTTTCTATTTTCAAGGCATAGCTCCAAGTGCACGCGCTAGAATTTCACAATTCTTACCGTTCACCGACAATACCGTTGCCTTATTTTTGGTTGCACTCGTGTTAGCTTGTGTATTCCATAAACTCTTTTTGTGGGAGTGACAAAGTGCGGCGTCGAACGGGGTGGAAACGCACTGCCGCACTGCCGCTGCAAACACCCCGATCTGATCGAGTCCACCTCCGATGATACATGTTTATGAAAACTATATATCTGTCTCCATCCCGTGAGGAAAGATTCTGCACTCTCAAAAGCCAATATGTCTAATCAACGTAAGTAACGGACCTGTCTGTTGAATTGATTCTGCTCTCTCAAATTTAATAAAATCTAATCATAGTAATCAATGTAAGTAACGAACCTGTCTGTTGAATCCATCTGCTTATGGTAAGATATCACCTCAGCGTACCGATCTCCTGGCAAGTCACCGGCTTTGTCGCTGCGCATATGTCGTCGCCTCCACACACCAAGCAAACACTCATCACCGACCATTTCGTGAGACCCCACATCTCCAAGGACTTGCCACCTGTAGTTACATTATTGTTGGAGCGTGTGAGCATATATGTGAAGGACCAAAACAGGCAGAGGAACAACACCTCCTGGTTCGCAAAGAACACAATTGTCCTAAGCTTATCCAGAAGACTCGGGCAGTTATGAAGGAGCCCGCTAAACTCAACAAGGAGGTCTCGCTCTTGGACCGAGAAGCATTTGGAAACAATAAAGGCGAATTACACGACGGTGGGGAATTTGTTGTACAGTATGGAAGAGCGTATGTAAACTTGGACCGTCTGATTGATGCCGTGTGATGGTACGGAGATCTTGAGGAAGAATAGCCGCCTGTTTTAGCGTCTGAAGGGAGGAATACTATGGAGAATCCACATCATGAGGTAACAGATCTAGAAGGATTTGTTGACCTATGTAAGCGAGGAGAGGATATTAATATACAGACAAGGGGCAGATAGTGAATAGAGGGATCTCTACGAGCTTGAGCAATGCGCCGATTCCTCATAGAAAGTAAAGATTACCTAGGGCACGCTATTGAATCGACTTACCCCATGAGACTCAATGATGTTAGCTGTCAATAAGCTCATCGAATGCTACCTTATCTAGTCGAGTGACGTAGATTTACTGGATTAAATATCTCTCTTAGATAGGATTTCGTTCGATTCCTATAGGCTGAATGCCGTGTCGACAAAATCAGACGACCCGCCACAGCTGAACTGGATATACGTTGGCGAAGACACACACGAGCTCAAGTATGGCGACCGTGCAGCATTAGAGGGCCATGTCGTAGGCCCATGGGATGTTCCCAAGGGCGATCGAAGACCGACGCTGGAGGGATGGGAAGGGTTCGTGGCTGCCAGTACGGCCCCGGAAAATGGGCGTTGTAATTCGATGGGGATAACAATGGCCTGCAACATCCTTGTGCTGGAATACAAGAGGGCGGAAGTTGAGCTGGTGGGGAAGGAAGCGAAGTGGAGCAAGCCAGAGTCTGAGACTGACAAGGGAAGGGAAGGAGAAAAGAAAGATCATGAGGGGAACAAAGATGAAAAGACAGAGAGTGTCGAAGAGGAAGGAAAGGCTGAGCAGGGGGAAACGAAGGACGAGGGCAATCTTGCGCTTGAAGAAGATTTGGAATCGCAATGCCAGAGTGAGAAGAATAAGCCACCCAGAAAGAAACAGATGGGAAGTACCTCCGGAAAGGTAGCACAAGCGACGAAGCCTAGCAAGGCTGAAATAGGGGAGAAGGCTGGGACTACAATGCCCCCGATACCATGTACTCAACGTGATCCTGGGAGCAAACCTAAGAAGAAGCCGCGCAAACTGGCGATAAGATCTAATAAGAAGGCTTCAGATGAAAGCTTGACGAGTGGAAAGGGTAGCGACCAACTTCAGAATGGTAGGGGTTAGCTGCCTTATCGAGGACTCGTGGTAGCGCGTCGGCCTGAGCTGTTGTAATCAGACTTTACAACCAGTGCCGTCGTCTAATGAATCGCATCCGCGATCGAGCGACTGCCGATCGAATACCGAGTAGATACCGGTAGTCTATGTACGGACCCGGACGCGGGGTGGCGTGTTGGGAAAGATAGAATCCGGCTGTCGTGATTTGAACGCACTTCGTATATCCACCGCCTTCCTAAACGGGTGCATACACCCACGCTCGGATAGACGAGTTGCCGACCGTGGCAAGGCAGCGCCTGTTTGTAGCCATCTGCATTCTGTGCTGCATGTTTGCGTCAATCAGCAGCTGGAGCGCAAAGTACCATATCCGTGGAAGGGGAAAGATGCTGAAAGTTTGGGTCGAGCCCGATCCAAGAAAAAAGTCTGGCGGAAACGCGATGAGAAGACTCAAGCTTAAGACCAGTATTGCGAAAAGCCTCGAAATTCATCACCTCAAAAATGTCCGTCACGAAGTCGTAAGACTCTCCACCATTGGCGTGCGCATCCAAGCCGGAAGACGACGCGGCTTCCTTCTGTTTCGGGGTTGTATGCAGGACCAGGACCGGAGTAGACCTATCGTCGCCGAGGCAGATGAACTGCCGCTGCGCGCTTCGCAAAGCACCTCATTCCCAGATCGGTAGTCGAACTCCGTGGAGACCAAGATACATGCCCTCAAACATCCTTCAGACTTGGAATTTTTCGGTAGACAGCAGGCCTGGATTCATGGCTGGCTGTGAAGCATCATCGTACAAGCAATCAACCTGAGAAGAGACCCAGCCATGACGGATCAAAGGACATCGCGATCGCATTGGGAAGACCTGAAGGGTGAAGTGCGTACATATTGCCGGACCCCACGCGTTTCGCAAGAACCAAAGATGCGAAGTTTGAGGTGCACTCAAATTTGCCTCTTGGGCCTGCCTTTATGGACCAGCGAGAATGCCAGAACGCATTGCCGGTCTAGATTAAGGAGCTTGGGCGATGAGACCACCCAGTTGCAGAAGGAGCAGGTGAGAGCTGCGGGCATGAAATACGTGATCAGGCCCGGCCCTGGTAAATCCGGAGGGTGGTGTCCAGGGACGGTGTTCCAGCCCAGCTCAGCTTCAGCGGGCTGGGTGTTGGAACGTCTGGCGAACATAGAATTGCCACTTTAGAGGTCTAGGCCAGCGATCTCGAATACAGATGCCTCCCGACGATGAGAAGAAGCCCTAGGAATGATCGCATCGTCTACCAAAAGCCTGGAATCGCGTTGGCCGAGTGTGGAAGGCGGGGGGTGGATGGGAGCAGCGAAAAGAAGGCCTCCCAGAGGATTGGTTTTAGATTACTTTATCCGCGAACGGGTACCTGCCAATCGAGGCCTAGGGCCCGACGCCCCCATCCCATGCCCAGCGAATCTTCAGCTACCCAAATGTTGTATAAATGTCAGCCTCTGCATGATATCCCGGTAAAAAGACATGGAGCTGCGACTCCGGGGTCCAGCAGTGTGCTATCGTGGTGTCCCTCATCTTGGGGTCCTGTCCTCCACCACCACAACCACCAGCCCGCGGGCTTCACCAACTTGCTCTTTGGCGGCCCTTGCATCGACCCCGTTACACATGAGCGCTTCCGATATTTGCCCGCGAGTGTGACGGACCCATTGACAACAGCTGCGGCTCTACGCTTCTCCGCTACCGTGACGAAGTTATGGCCGGTGGAGAGGACTCCAACGTTCACGACAACAGCCCGGCGTCGTCCCCAACTCCAGCACCTTCGCCTTCGCCTTCCGGGACTCAGAATGACAGCACCGAACCGATACCGATCAGGAAGACCGGAGAGATAATGCTCGGATTCGCCTTGACCATTATCTTCCTCGTCATCTTCTGCATCATCGTGCACCTGCTGCTGAAGCAGCACCGCCAGAAATATCCCAACGGACGGCCGAAGAAGAAAAAGAAGCCGAAGAAGGAAACGACCAAGGACCTCGAGAAAGGCACAGTGGAACTGCACTCCATCGATCGGAAGGTGTTTGAGGCATCGGGCACGCAGGTGGTACTATGCGAACTTCCCGAAGACGCACCACCCCGCCACGAGTTGGACGCTGGCTATGTGCTCCCTGTGTCGCCTCTCGAGCGTACATATACCGGGACCACGGGCGCGACAGGTACAACAGCATCCGATTATAACGGCGAGCCTCTGGTCAGCCCCGCGGATCCATTGCCTGATCAGCATCTAGCCGTCTACTGGCAAAGTCGATGAGGAATCAAAAGTTACGAGGCAACGAAGTACGACATGACGACACACCCTAAAAGGCTGCTTCACGGCCTGCATCTGGGCAGGAGAGCTCGAGAGCTCACGAGATCCCGCCGAGCTTGAGGCCAGGAAAGCCACCATCTCATTTGCAGTATCGCGATTCGACGACCGCCATTCGATAATGACCATGTGCTTATCGGGAAGAGAGGAGTCGAGGCGAGGAACTGGCTGGCGGGAGACGACGGGTATATCCAAAGCGAGACGAGGGTAGGACCAACGGCTATTCACGAAGCCGAAATGTCAAACCCCGGATACACGAAGAGTGGGAGGAATACATTGCCGATGGATGCACTCCCCAAGAGTGTTTGGCAAGGATTTGACACGGATGCGTCCTCAGAAACAGAGCCCTTGACCTCGTCTTATAGGACCAGAATCGGAGAACCTTGGGTATAGAGACTCCAGGGATTTTGAATAGGTCTCTAGGAGAGATAGATAATGGAACCAGAGGCAGACGGCGCAGAGACCGTTTGTGGCGTGTGGGGGACAGCTTAACAACAGCCCTCACTGAGCTATAAGCGCAAAATTAGTTAACACCGCAAAAACCAAAACTTCAAGATACTCACCCACCAAGAAGCATCCATTCACATCTTGCATCTTGTGAAAGCCTCACGATTCCCCCCCCCTATCACAATAATGTTTCGAAAGTTGTTTCGTGACGCCGCATCCGTGATGACCTTGGACCCTGGGCCTGTCGAGCTAGCGCGAATCAGCGATTCACCGTGGCTGTGCGGCTGTGCCATCAGCCGGGCCAGCCAAGTTGGCCAACAAATCATCACGCACAGGGGGCGACCCACAACAACCGTGACCACCGACCGTCATCCCGTCAAAAGCGCTCGGCTCGCTGCCAACCTCCCGTGCTCCCCTTCCTTTTGCTTCTTTCCGACCCCTCCTAATACAGGTCTCCCTCATTGACCCTTCGTAATGCTATAATGATGCTGTTCTCTGCCCTCGTTTCCGCGCTCGTGCTGTCCGTCACGCAAACCCTCGTCTTCGCCCTGATTGGCGATGCCGATGACCTCGTTCGCGAGGACCGGATCAAGGTGTTCCTGTATGCGGAGCCGGCCTTCTGGCAGGAGGTCGCTGTGGACGCGTACAGAGATACGTGCACCAACCTGGATAACAATCTGTATGTCCGTCGTTGAACACGCTGGCGTGCGACTTACTGATGACCGACAGCATCGATGGAAGCGTGGAGTCGATTCTGATTGGAGGCCATGACGTTGTTTCCGTGCTGCAGAGGAGGGACTCGTGGTACTGCACTTTCTATGAGTAGGTGTCGATGGCTCTCCTGAATCGCGCGATGGCCGCTAATTGTCGACAGCAACTACGATTGCTCGGGTAACCCCGATCCGAACCTCATCATCGCCGACGGAGTCAACAACCTGCAGAGCGTGAACAAGACCAATATCCACGCCTTCAGATGCCATCTCGAGGACGACAAGTTCCTGGATAAGTGAGATGGACCCGGCGCAAGGACGACATGGATGAACATCGAATCCCGACGGATCGAGCCGTGACTCGCTCGCGCCCGCTGAATGAATAGGGACAAGGTCAACGACGTCCTATCAAATTCTGCAACACCAGAATACCTTCGGGGACCATGCGCGGGTACCCCTACATACTCTTCGTGGTTGGCGTTCCTCGGTATTGAAAGGGTGAACCGGGGATCGACCAACGGTGGCAGCGTGCACGACCGAGACATAGGAGCAGTCCGCCCGTCACAGCGCAGTAAGCTGTCGAGAATAGGGCCAGGACAAGCGAAGAAGAAGAAATGCAGTTGCATTAGAATGGTGGAGTAGGATTTCTAGGAAGGAAGCGGCGTCTGTGCACGAGCCATCATCTATCGATATTACTCTGGAAGGAGCGAGCCCAAGGACCTGGGACTACCACTACCACCTCATTTATACAGATACCCACCTACCCGGTCAACCCACATAACGTATACCGGGTACAATTTATAAATTTAATGCTCTTTCGATTTTGGATCGTTCGTCAACTTGGTCAACCCCCAAACCTCACCCTCCATCTCAAAGCCTCCCGTTCCCATTCCTACTGCCACCATCATCACGCAGTGTCAAATAACATATGAAATCCCGAGTACATATTATTATAATATTTTACCACGGCTCGATTTGGGATCTTTCTCCCTTTTAAACTCCCCTCTCCACCTCAGAGCCACCCCTAAGCCTTCCCACTCCCACCACCACCATCACCACCACCTAGTCAAAACAACCCCTCCACCAACCCCCTCACCCTCTCATACATCTCCCCCTCCTCCACCCCCGTCGCCCTCTTCGTAATCACCGGAATCTGATCCCTCCCAACCTTATAATTCCTCAAATCAGCATCCAACTCCAACTCTTTCACAAGGCGCAAAATCCTCTCGCCCACCGCAACCGCATCCGCCCTATCATCCCCACTCCTCCTCTCGCCCAAGAACGGCAACAACCTCGCAACCTGCTCCGCCGCCCCCTCCTCCTCCGCCTTCAGCTTCACCACATGCCCCAGCGTCAAGCACGACGTAATCCCATGCGGGATCCCATACGGCGAGCCCAACGCATACCCAAGTCCATGGCTCAACCCAAGCCCACCCTTCATATTCGTGCCCAAGAACCCCAGACTCGCGAACGCAGCGAGCTGCAACTTGGTAATCACATCCTCGTCTTTCGGATCCTTCTTGTACAGCGGGAGATTCTCAAACAGACTCCCCGCAGCCTGCAGCGTGAGCCACCTAGCCGGCATCTCCGTCGCGGTCGTATGATACAGCAACTCGACGGCGTGATCCATCGCGCGCATCCCCGTGCTGAGCCACAGCCGCGGCGGCGTGTACAGCGCAAACCCGCTGTCGTAGAGCACGACGTGCGGCACCAACTCGGGCGCCCGCACACCAGTCTTCACGCCGTTGGACTCCGTGTACCCGGCCATCATCGTACATTCACTCGCTGACAGCGTGGTGGGGATCGCAATGTGGAACAGCCATCTCCCGCTCTTTTCATGCAGGCGGTAGGATATCGCTTTTGCGCTGTCGATGGGGCTGCCGCCGCCGATGCTGATGACTGTATCCACGCTCTCATCCGCTTCGACGATGCGCGTGGCTTCGTCTAGTTGGGCGACAGGCGCGTGTTCGCCGATTTTCGAGAAGGTGCCTGCGTGGCGGTCGCTGAGGAGCGATTCGACTTGTTTGACGAGCGGGGTCTTTGTGGCGAGGGAGGTGCCGGTTATGATGAAGGCTTTGCTCTTGGGGGTCGGGAGGCTGGAGAAGAGGTGTTTGGAGATGGTGTCCGGGCCGTAGTGCAGCTTTTGGAGTTGCGTGGGCTTCCAGAGGCCGCTTAGGGGGTGGGATGTTGCGTCTGTCATGGTGGGTTTGGTGGGTTTTGTGGAAAAGGTTCGATAGAGGGTCAAGAGGGATTGTCTTTTTCTGGGATAATATGCAGATGTCCCTGGCTTTCGAAGGAGATGGTTGTTTCCTAAGGTTGTGGGACTGCGGGTAGTGCCGGTATGTGGAGGCAGGTGGAGGTTGACCGCGCGGGGTGAAGGCTGAAATGGGCTGGAGGTAGCCGTAAATTTCAAGTGCCGAGCTGTAGCGGACATCAAATTCGCAATCCTCACGGTTCAATTGCCGTGATTGCACGACGCTGTCGTCAAGTAGCGTCGCGATAGATGAGGTCATGATGTCGCGGAGATTGAAGGTTATTTCCGTACCGAGGAAAGGGATAGATGAGGGGCAACAACCACCTCTCCACAGACACCACATCACCACAGAGAACATCCAGATGATAGAAACAATTATTTGGTAACCGGTGCCGTTGAGGGCACCAGTCGGGTATCTTTCGAATCTGTCAATCAACAAAATCCCCATCCCCTTTTGTTTTTGTAGTCGTCATCATCTCATTAGTCGTCAGGTTGAAAACGACGTCTTCCGCCAATAGATGCCTGTCTATGCCATCGCTCTTTTTGTGCCAATGCACATCGCCGTCCCAAAATACCTTCGAAGTTAAATCCGTAAGAATGCGCTTATGTTTAAAAAAATTACTGTTGAAAGTGGTCTGTCCCGCGCGCTGAGCAACTAGAAGCTGGAGACACCAAACGCCGCATGTTTGCAAATGAAAGCGGTCTTCCGTGTTGAATGCAGTAAGATCGTAATTCGTCAAAAAATTAGTTTGATGACACCGTGAGGCCGCTGAGGCCGTTAGAGAGGGCCGACGCAGCGGATTTTACTGCGTCCGAGGCGGCTTGAATCTTCGACTTCTCCCCAGTGTTACCATCGGCCGGCGCTTGGGGCTCGCCATTGGCCTCGCCGTTACTGGAACCGGTGGTGTGCAGAGGTTTGTCCATATCAGCGACTTGGAGACCGTCGAAGAGGTGGAAAATGCCATGGGTGACGTGGAAGTCATTGTGCACTGATTCATTAGCAAGTGGCAAGCCAAGTTAAGATTAGGTACTCACCGATGTTCACCAAGTACCAGGTATCCATCACGTCCTCGATGACATAGCGCGACGGGCTCACCGAGGCGTGGCAGTCGGCCCAGTCCTGGCCCAACCTGAAGAACTCGTCCTTCCAGGCGAGGAAGCTGACGGTTTCGACGATGGTAGGCTGCACGATCTCTTTACCCGGGAACACACCCCAGGTAACGGCGTTCGGGCCATCCGGCGAATTGGTCTTCAGTTCTCCGTTCTTATTGACAGCATAGTACGTCAGGTCCGGATCCCGTTCAATCCTGGTGATGACTTCGGCGATGAGCTCAGGCGAAATGAGGACCTCCAAGTATGCCTTCTGGTAGACATAACCGTTCCGCGGACCCCATCCGAAGACTGGATCGGATGACTTGGCACCGTTTACAGCAGGCTGGGAATTGATCGTGAGGAAGCCGCGTTTGTTGAGCTCGATGAGATCCTGCTGGATGCTCTCGGCCTCCTTGGTGATCGGCTGCTCACTCCAAGGCAATGACTCGAGTTTGCCGCTCATGTAACGAACGAAGAGGTCTGAGATATCCTTGACGGAAGTCGGCGAACCCCATAGCTTGATGTTCTGCTCATTGGTACCCTTCAGACCGATACCATACGCGTCCAATTCACCAAAAGCGGGGGAGCGAGCATCACCCCAACGGCCGTTGGGGAACTCGTCCCAGTCTTGCGTCCGAGCCACGTAGGAGCGGTTCCTGTTGCGCCAGAATATAGGCCGTACGTTCTCCTCGCGGCGGTTGAGACCAAGAGAGGGTCTCCATGGGAGGGGTCGCTCGAGCGGACTTTCGACGTCGGGAAGCAAATCGAGTTCTTCCAAAACCATGCGCGTCGCCTGCGCCAAGTTCATCGTGTAGCTAGGCAGGTCAGCATATTGCCTGTCCGAGCAAGGAGAGAACATACAAGTGCAGATGGGTAATACCCCCGGCTACCAATTTCCGACACATGTCCGCAACCAAAGTTTTACCAACCTCACGGACCTCAACGTCGTCGTTCTTGATCGGCTCGAGCGCTTCCAGCCAGTGAGGTGGGATGTGGCACTTCGTCCAGGTGGCACGGCGCATGAAGGCAGCATAGGTATGGATGGGCATAATACCGGGAATGATGGGGACAGTGATGCCCTTTGCTCGGACCTTGCGCACCCAGTCGAGGAATATGTCGGTGTCGTAGAACATCTGGGTCACGATGAAGGTAGCTCCGGCATCCACTTTCTCCTTGAGATGGTCGATGAGTTGGTCCACGTTGTCATTGTCTTCGCACCCCTCGGAGTATCCGGCCACACCGATGTCGAAGTGGTTGCCGTACTTGTCTCGAATGTACTTGACGAGGTCGCGGGCGTATCTGAAGCCTCCCGCGGTGGCCTCCCACTTCTCCTTCTCACGAGGGGGGTCGCCTCTGAGTGCCAAAATATTGGTGCATCCGGCCTGGTATGCGTCGCGCAGAGCATCGTCGAGCTTCGACTTCTCCATATCGGTGCAGGTAAGGTGCATGCATGTCTCGAGTCCGTACACGGTCTGGGCCACCTTGACCATCTCGCAGGTTAGCTGGGAAAGACGGCCGCCAGCTCCCCAGGTGAGGTCGACGAATTGGGGTCCGAAGCTGTGCATACGGTCCATGCGGTCGTACAGATTCTGTACACCCTTGATTGGAGTCAGTATCCATCCCATCCCCCAATGGTGTGTCAAATGCGGCATACCTGCGCTGTTTTTGGCGGGAAGAATTCGAAGGAGAAGGTGGTCTTCCCATCCGCCTGCGCCTGGGCGAGTTTCTGTGAGATATGCATGGTGGTGGTTGCTGTTCAACGGTCCACGACAGAGGTAAAGAGGGTTTGTAGGTAGGCAAAGTCCTGTAAACAGCGATCAGCAGTCTGGCAAAACGAGTCGAGTATATACCCCGGCTGGGATTGACGAACCCCGGAGAGTGAATGCAGCTTACTTACCAGGTCTCACTCGTTACTATATCTCACTCTCACCGCACCCCGCACTATGGTGAATGTCCTTGTAGCTATCCCAAGTAGCGAACGCGGGCCCAACGATCCGCGAGATCCCGCTGCATGTACCACTACAATGGCAGGTAAAAGATGCTTGAGCGTGCTCTTGGAGGGATGAGGGTGTTTGTTAGGGCGGGGAGAAAAAGAAGGGTGCTAGCCCCCCCCCATCCCATGCGTTGTTCAACGCCGAACCATCGGATGCCAAGACCCTCGAAGCTTTGAGGTGGGACGCTGACCGCCCGCACTCCGACCGTCGGCGCTTTCCGCCAATGAGCATTGGAGAAAACTCCCCGGATACTCCGTACCAGCACGCCATATATAAACTCCGGGTAGACGAGAAGTTTCTGAATCTTTCTCTTTAAAGGGGTTTATTTGGCTCGTTCGGAGAGGACGGCGAGGGAGACCAATTCGGGGAGAGGGGCGCTTCCGACTTCATCCCCTTACACATTTGAGTACAGTAATACCCCGCTATAGGAAATGATCGAAATTAGGAAATACGTGAAGGAAAATTCTGTGGCACCGCCAGGTCTTGTTAGCAAAATAAGGGAGACCTTATAGTAAGGAATTTCCTTAGTTCCCCACCACCCTGGGGCATACATTCATTTCCTTATTACTGAGGTCAGGTTCTACTAAATTTTGTGCCTTTTTGGCCTTATTTTAAGGGGCTATTCACCAAGGAGACCGGCCAAGACCACCCTCCCTAGGAATGTCAGGGTAACTATGCCCCTTTAGACAGCCTCAGTATTAGGGAAACCCGGCGTATAAGGAAATTTTACCTGCGATCACGAGTTTCCTAATACCGGGGTTTCACTGTAATTCCGAATACGTTTAAGTTGCCCATGGTCACTTCCTGTCATCTCTAGGGGATCCAGAAAACACTTCCTCTCTTAAAAATCAATTTAGTGGTCGTGGTGGACTCTATTAATGATGAGGGCGCATATTATGCTATGGAAAAAGATCCTCTCTCCGTTTTGGCTGCCCCTCATCTGCAGCCTGCGTCGCCCATATGCACTGCCTGCTGTGGCTGTGCAATGCAACCAATTTCAGATGAACAGCTGAAAACCGTCATGAAGTTCTCTTGGTCTCCAATTGGTCTCCAAGATGTTTCCTCTCTTTTACTCTCCATGGAAAATATGGAGAAATACCAGTACAGTCCTCTCCTACCAGGCGAATTTACACGGGTGTTAGCGCTCCGGCCACCCATATCAGGTCGCGGTGCATATGGCCGGTTCCGCTGCCAGCTTCTCCACGTCCCTTCTGGATTCCAATATGATGCAATCTCTTACGCCTGGGGCCGGCAAGATGGGTGGACTAACTTGGTCATCGAAGATGGTAATCAGCATCGGCCTCCATCCGTACTGAAGATCACGGCCACCGTAGAGTGGCTTTTATATCGGATGAGACGCTTATCGGCGGGGGCAGTCCGATATCTCTGGATCGACGCCTTGTGTATCAATCAGGCGGATGATGCGGAGAAAATGCAACAGGTCTCTCGTATGTTTGACATATATCGCATGGCGTCTACAGTCTTTGCCTGGCTAGGTCATGGAAACGAATACGGCGGTGATTTCCTGGAGGTTATTAAGAGGGTAGCGATAGAGGGAAACGACGTGCTTGAACAATATCTCGAGGACAATGGGGTTACGCATCTCCAACTATTCTTTAAAACACCTTGGTTCCGGCGGCGATGGGTGATCCAAGAAGTAGCGGCGGCTCGCAAAGCCGTCCTTGTCAACTGGTACACGGACATGGATTTTGACGCATTTGCTCAGACCCTGAGGAAATCAAGTCTGCTTAGACAGAGCATCATATCGTCTGCGGTTGGGCTGGTTGAGGCCATATCTAGGGTTCGCGATTCAGGTGATTCCTCCCGTCACCCCTCTTTCGCTGCATTGTTCCCAATCTTCCACGAAGCGGCCTGTTCGGATGACAGGGACAGGATCTATTCTCTCCTTGGGCTAGACAGCCTTATAACAGTCCCAAGAAGGGGCGTAATCATGATGCCAGATTACAGTATCTCCACGATCGAATGCTACGAAAGCTTCGCTACCAAGCTCGCGGCGAGGAGTATCCAAGACCTGTTCGCGGTCATGCAATGCGCTGGCGCATTCCCTCAGGAAAATGGTTGGGTCCCCTTTGTTCGCCCGAGATACGGCGAAGGGGAGTGCACACCAAGTTGGGTCCCCGACTGGACCCTGCGACGGCTGTTCCGGCCGTTGTTTTGCAACAGGAACTCTTTGTGTGCTGGCCATACTTCACCCACTCAGCCGATCAGCCAAGGGGTCCAATTTGAACAACGTTTTATACGTTTTGATGGCTTGCTACTCGGCCGCATAACACGCATGTCCGCCGGTTCGTGCCCGCGAGGCATCAGGGACGAATACATTATTCACCATGTGCTGGACTGGTTGCTTGTCCTGATTCAATCCGGTCTCATTCACGAACCAAAGTATTCTGGGGACAGTAGACACATCATGGAGGATTTTGCAAGAACCATCACGGCTGGCCAGATTGATCTGCAATTCGAACCTGTGTTTGACTCTCCATCGGCAGTCTCAGGGGGACTGGGGCATATCAGCAAAGAAACGTCTCGCAAAGCGTTCAACAATCTTCTCATATCATGGCTCCGACGAGCAAAGGTGGTCTTCGGTGAGAACGACTCTCCGGTGACCATGGCCACGGTTAGCTCATTCAACTTGTGGCGGCAAGACCTGTTAATTCGGACGATATACTACAGTCGGGCCCGGGGTGACAAGAACATACCTTCGGATGCGGGCCCCGAGGTCAGAAGGGCACACCAGATTATGGAAGGCAGACAATTTTTCGTCACGGACTCGGGTCACATGGGTATCTGCTCTCCGCGAGCGACAGAGGGTGATATCGTTGGGATACCATTTGGTGCCAGCACCCCTTTCGTCTTTAGGCCCTGCGCCGAGACGGAACCTGGGCAAATAGAGCAGCATGTAAGCTTAGTGAGTGATTCTTATGTCCAGGGTGTCATGGAGGGACAGGCGTGCCAACAGCCTGGGATCATGAGATGCACTTTCCTTGTTGTATGACCTTACGTATCAACGAAATCATCGGGATTCCCTACGCTTCGTCTTGATGGATTTTGATTCTGACAGCATCATGGATGCAAACACCAAGGTGAATATATATGCCGACTTCCAATGTCGCCTTCCTCCGCTTAATCATATACGGGGGAAAATTCGTTGAGTGGGGATGGAGACTAATTGGAGGGACATATGCTCCGACCTTTTCCTTATCATTGGAAATACTTATCCTGTCCATACCCGTCTGCAGACGTCTCGAGACAACCCAAAAAGCACTTTTTCTGTATATCGGCCTAATGCGTATGGAGTGATCCAAGACGTCGTTCGAGGCCTTTCATTGGCTGACATCTAGCTCCATATCCATGGCCTATAACGTTAAGGTGTAGCTATTAGGGCTTGGCCGGAGCTTACAAGCCGTCAGTCTATTCACGATATCGTATACATCGCGCGCCTGGTGCCGAAATGGACTTAAAGAATAGAGAATTATCTTGTCAAGCGCAACCTTTGGAAGATGGCATTTAACTAAACCTTGGAATTCCTAGCGGAAGTCGTGAGCACGGCATACCGCATCCAGTAAACCCGACCTCAACATCCGTCATCGCGACTTCCTCTATAAAACTTCCAAGACCCCCGTCTAATCCCCAAAATAAAAATCCCCAGGTCCTCCTCTCCTCCTCTTCCCCAGATTCCCCAATCCACCACCCAATGGCCTCTCCCCCGCGCCCCCGCCGCCTCCTAGGCGTCTCCACAAAATTGTACTTCTCCCTGCAGCAAACCCTCTCCTACACCCAAGGCCTCCTCTCCCTGGACTACCTCGCCTTCAACGCCCGCATTGACCTCTTCCTCATCCCGGACTTCCTCTCCCTCCACCCTGCCGCCTCCATCCTCTCGCCCTCGCACATCATCCTCGGCGCACAAGATACGCATTGGGAAGACTCGGGCGCGTACACGGGGGAAGTTAGTCCGGCCGTGTTAGCGGAGCTGGGGGTCAAGATTGTGGAACTGGGGCATGCGGAGCGAAGAGCGATGTTTGGGGAGACGGACGAGGTGGTTGCGAAGAAGGCTAGGGCCGCGAGTCGGAATGGGCTTATTCCGCTGATTTGCATTGGGGAGAGGACGCATAGTAGTATCGCGTCTGCGGCTGTGGGGCAAGCGATACAGGAGTGCAGAATTCAGGTGGAAGCGGTGCTGAAGGCTGTGCCGGAGGAGCAGGAGATCATTCTCGCGTATGAGCCGGTGTGGGCGATTGGGGCGAAGGAACCGGCCGATCCTGATCACGTTGTGCATGTCTCGAAGGCGATTAGGGAGATGGTCGGGCAGAGGAAGGGGTTGGTCAGGATTCTGTATGGTGGGAGTGCGGGGCCGGGGACGTTTGGCAGGATTAAGGAGGGGGTCGACGGACTGTTCTTGGGGAGGTTTGCCCACGATATCAGGAATTTGGAGAAGGTGATTCAGGAGATGGGGGAGGCGTAAGGTAGGGAACGGTCTACTACATTTGGGAGAAGACCGGTTGACGGGACGGACTCCCTACTTCAAAAAGGAGGATGTGTTATGATGTATGCCTTACAATACCTTTCTTCGCCTTACTAGGATCATATTCTGCTGCTACCCTTCTGCCTTCCTACTCTCTATCATCATCACTGCGTCTGTTCAGCACGCTCACTCAAAATTCTGTGAGCGACCACTAACTTGTAAAACGTTTTTTTTCAAGACCACTTAAAACTGTCAGTCTCACTAAAAAAGTTGTCTGCGACTACAAAAATTGCTCGAATTCACAAGATCGCTTAAAAAATTAGGAATACTCACTTAGAAATTTGCCATCGACTACAAGATTACTAAAAAATATGCCAGTGACTACAAGAATGCCCAAATTTCGCCAAGACCACTTAAAACATTGTGAGACTCACTCAAAAAATTGACAATGACCACGAGATACTTAAAATATTGTCAGACTCACCGAAAAGATTGCCACTGACTACAAGAATGCTCGGATTTTGGCGAAGACTACTCAAAGTTTTGTGAGACTCCCTTAAAAAGTTGCCAGCGACTACCAGACCACGTAAGATATGGTGAGTACACTCAAAAATTCGTGAGCGACTGCTACTTCTCAGTCCTCCCCTCGGGGACATATGGCTGAGCAATGAACGGAGGAAGTGAGAAAAACTGGCCTTATAGTTGTCGACGAAGAAATACGGCCGTAAGCGTATTGTTTGGATTGTTTTTTAGGATTCAAATGATGAGAGGACTTACATGGAAGTTATTGAAAGGCTCAAGTGATGCATAACTTGGATATCATTAAAATCATATGAACAGTGCTCAATCCAATCTCCACCTCTACGGTATCGTATCTCCCGATTCCCTCTATCCTTCGATAAGGCCGACTGGCATGGAATCACAGGAAACATCGGTCGCAAACCAGCTCCCTCCAATTGTTGCAATACACGCTTGATGCGAGTTGAAGAGATTAAATCACCCCACACCACAGATCCACATCACCCTATCCCGTACACATCCCTCTCTCCAACCCCTCCCAACCAGCTCCACCCTCTAAGACGGCAGCTCATTCCTCTGCACATGCTGCCCCTGCTGATACGGCTCATACGCCGGCACCGCACTCTGCGCCGTCGGACTCGCACTGCCGACCGAATAAATCCCAGACGTATGCGGATTGTACTCGCCCTGCGTCGGCGGCTGATAGTACTGTTCCTGGCCCGCGGGCTTCTCGGCCTGGTACTCTTGGTATGTGGGCGCGGCGGCGGCTCCGCCAGCGGCACCGGCAGCACCAAAGCCGCCTGCAGCAGAGGCGGCGTTGGACTTGCGGCGGAGGATGTAGAAGATGGCGACGGCCGCGATGGCGATGACGGCGACGCCGCCGACGACGCTGCCTGCGATTACGCCGGCGTTGGATTTCTTGGACGGTGGGGGAGGGGGAGGGGGTGGGGCGGAGCTGCTGCTCGTTGGGGCTGGGGAAGTGCTGCTGGGCGTGGTGATGGGTGTGGTTGGCTTGGTGGTTGTAGCGGGGACGTCTGAGAGTGAATCAATATCAGTCTGGGAGGTGTCAATCTGAGGTGTAATTGCAACTTACCTAGGGGCGGTCTCGTTCGGAACGCAGTTACTACATCTGTGCTCGCAGTGTTGCAGTACAGCCAGGAGAGGCCATCGGTAGCTCCGTAGGTTTCGTAAAGGATGTCGGTATAGCACGAAGATCCAGCTTGGACACTGTCTAGCGTCAGTGACCACCCTGACATTTGACGGGAGGCGCTCGCATTACCAGAAGACCGACTTCGTGGACCACTTCAACCAGCCGTCGGAACATGTGGTGAAGAGAGGGCACTCTGTGTTCGCGGAAATACTTGTGCCGATGGTTTGGTAGTAGGTTTTCGAGCAACCTCTCCAGAACTGGCCGGAGGATGTGAACGTGTAGCCATCTGGTACGTAGGTGAATGGGGCCCCTATAAATAGATTTGTTAGGCTAGAAGTACATATCGGGATCAACACGAAGCAGGAACTCACAAAGTACAACTCCCTCCGTTTGGCCTCCGGAAAAGTACGCAAAGGTACGCGTTACTCTCGAACTACTCGGGTCTGTCCCTGCTGCGCCAGTTACCGACGGTAATTGTCTCTCTTGAAGTTTCGCTGCCGGTGTCGGGAGAGGAGCGACAGCTGCGCCTGTTACGGCGCTCAATGCCGTGAGCGTAAAGATTGAGCCACGCATATCGTCCACACAACCTCAAATCAAGCAGCTTTTTCGAGTGTCAAAGGAATCCAGTGTCAATCCCGCCATCAGGCTCCGGGGCACAGCGAGGTATAGGTATCATCGGCAAAATGAACCCTGCGGCTGAGCTCCAGACCCAAAAGGGTGCTGGAATACGAAGTACTTCGGCAAGACGACGGCTCGCCCAACCTGGTGCCAGGCTGGTGGTCGTTGTCAGTGCAGGTCTTGAGAAACGGATGCACTACCTCATTGGACAATTCACTGCGCCGCAGCCCAGATAGGAAAAGCAGGTGAAGCGTACCGAGCCGAGCCTGGTCCTGATTGGCCGCGTACTCGACCGGTGTGAGCAAAACAATAAAAAGGTGAGGATGCTCGCCGTGTGGCGTTGGTAGCGCGAAAGGAGGGTTCTTCAGCTCTCCCAAGTTTCCCTCTGAAAGAATCGTTTTCCTGCAAGTACCACCCTATGAGGGACGGCCGTGGCTGGGGAAGTCGCAAGACTGGAGGTCTGGGCGCAATCGTGACACGAGAAAATCATTCAAATGTTTGATTCGAACTCTTCGATGCCAAAGCCGAGGATTGTGATCTGGAGCAGAGCCGCATTGCTCCCACTCTTCCGCGGGGGTTACATGACTCCAATCCCTTCCATGGGGCCAACGTGAAGGGGCTGATCGACGGACAACACAGCACGTCTTAGCGCCTAACGTGCTTGTCAACCAGTAAGGACAGTCCGGCTAGCACACGTACAAGAAGACTTCCTCTCGCCAGGCTGTGCCGCGAGGCAGATGTTGGGCCGGGCTCCGGATACTGTGGCTCAGAGACAGTGCCGATAATTACCAATCCACGGCTGGTGGTTGCAATTTGCATATCCGAAATCACCCCATGGAATCGACGGCGCGTGATCGTTCGCTAACTAACGGATATCTCGGAATCATATGAATTGTGGAAGCTGAATAGATGGACCTTGCAAAGCTCTACTAGTATGTTTAGTGGTATACAGTCGCTAAATGGCTTGCCGGAGTTGGATGCTCATATGTACATGTCAAAGCGAGAAGGGCTGCGCACTTATATACACTGCTGTTTCACTCACCTAGCACCTTTCGCATTCCGTACCTCGTCCAATGTACTTCAGCAACCGCCAATCCCGCCATCCAGTGGAGCAAGCCCAGGGCGACGAGGCGCTAACCGCAGATCCGAACCTTGATGAGACGGAAGCACATCACCAGTGAACACTGTCCTTCTATAACTCTTTCTCCTTGACCACTTCGCGACCGTGATGGCCTACTGGCGACCGCCCCTCCACCGCCTTCTCGCCTCCAATCGCCTTGAATGCATTATAGAATAACCACTCCGTAGCATGCTCGACCGGCTCATCAAAAACGTACGGCAGGAAAGGGACGGCCGCAAGACCAAGCTGTTGAACGATTAGTCGAAGTCCTTGAAATGAGAGAAAATCGGCATGCTTACCCCAATTGGCCCCCAAGTCCTCAATGTTTTATTCTTCACATCCTTCATCGCACGCCCCGAATACCTCACGATACTATGAATTGTAAACGCAGGCAACCCCATACTAGCCACCGCCTGGAACACCGCTCGTTGCGCCATCACCGTCCTGTAATCTTCGATCGCAGAGACACGTCCAGGAACTACGTCCCCTCCCTGGAGAGGATTTCCTGCTCCAGGTTTCACACCTAGCCCCTCGCCCATCTTCTGTAATGCGGAGACTCCCTTGCTTGTGTGATGATGGCCGCTGGACTGGCCGGTGGTATTTGTAGTGGGAGCGTTCGCCGCAGCGGCATGTTCCTCGGGATGCAGTACTCGTTGATTCCTCAGATATGCCTTGTATCCTTCATACGAAACGTCGCCCGCCAGATACAACCATGATACACCGTATGCGCTGCGAACGAGCCAAGGGTGCGCAACTGGCCGGAAAGACTCGCCTATGTCGGAAGTGTACGCAACATAGCGATGCGCGCTGAGCATGATCGTGCGGATACGGGATGCGTAGGCGGCATAACGGATAGGGGATTCGGTGGAGTCTTCTGCTCTACATTGATAGAAAGACGATCAGCAAGTGCATCCTAATCACAATGGCGCAGGCAGCAATCGTGGTGAGAGATTTCTCAAAACACTCACGTTCCCTCATATAGCACCTCCCATAGTTTCTCCTCGTTATCCAGCGTCTCTTGCAGAGCCTTCGGCAGCTTCTTGCGAGGCGGAAGTGCGCTGAAGTCGGGACGAGGTTCGCTCCGTTCGCGCGGGATATCGTCGAACTCGACGGGCTTCCCATTGCGGTTGTTGTTGTTGTTGGCCATGGTGTTGTAGATTATCCTTTCCCCGCCTATCTCTTGTCTCTATGTCTTGACCGTTCGCGGAATGATAAGGGAAAGAAAGTTGAGAAGAGCGCGAAACTCTCGGGACGTGAGACCAACCAAGCTATCTCGCTCACACGATTTCGCCCACCAGAGCTCCTCGGTACCGACGTCACCCTGTTCTCACTTCCAGCCACACTTCTTTTACGCCACATCCATCAGCCACATATTAATCTTAGTCATCAAAAACTTCAACATCACCGTTCCTCGGACAGCAGCAGCCGTAGCCCTCCTCCGAACCACCCCCATCTCCACATTCAATCACCGTACCCAACCCGGCCGTTCACCCCCTCCCAATCCGCAAAGATGGTTGCTATGTACACTGTTTTTGGCCGCCAGGTCGGATCGCACGTCGTACGTCCCCGCTCCCTTCCGTTCGTCCTGATCGAGGAGATCCCGCGTCCGCGTCGCCATTGCCATTGCCATTACCCTGCACCTCTATCGTACACCATCTCCAGAGCTCGGAACAGGAAATCCTAGGGCAATTGAGACCCTCTGATGGAGGAGCAACGCGCAATTGGCAATGGGCAGCGAAAACAACGACGTACCGCGATCGAGTGAATTGAGAAACCCGCACAATTGCTGACACCTTCATCCTACAGCTCGCCATGGCCACCCTCGGCACGACTTTCGCCGGTGCCTGGCTGTCCCTCCGCGGCGGCAAGAAGCCCGAGGAGCAGCAGACCCCCCCGCTGAACGCAAAGAGCAAGGAGGAGGAGACCTTCATAAAGTACGTCGACTATCCGGAAGATCGGTCGACGTCGGATCCAGCGTAGCTTGGAGTTTTAGCGGACTACCGGGGACCGACCGGACGTCGGCAAGACACCGGAGCAGAATGCGATGGTTGGATGGACAGCTAATAGATGTGTACAGGAACTTTGTGAATAAGGCCGAGGGCGAGAAGAAGCACTAAACGCACCTGCTTTCCGAACCGAAAATATCTTGCGAATTAGCCGGCATTGGAATGAGAATGGGATTGGCGCATTCAGTGGATGTTCTGGAGAGGACGGGGATGCTCAAGATCCCAATAAAGAGATGGGCGAGAGAGAGGGTGTGATGCGGTGTATTGTAGATACAAGAGCAAATGTACCAACAGCATGATCGATTCGGCATTCAGCGAAATAGACACACTTGCACTCTCACGTCGCATTTCGTGTGTATTTCCAGACTCTACCGTTGGTCCTGTTTTCCGAGGTCGCGCTTTCTGAGGCTTTGCAAGGGTAAAACCGTATTATTTTAGAGCCAGCGATGATGCCAGTAACTCCCAAATGGTTTATCCGCATATCGACGCCATGGTATCAATCATAAGGATCCAACCCCAATCCGAACCCGCAACACCATCTTCCCAACGCCAAACTCCCACCAAAAAGTATATGCAGACCTAACTATACCCTCATTACCATCTATCCCTCCCTCTCCCCTCATTCTCTAATCCACCAACTCAACAGCCCTACTCATACTCCCGGCAACCTTCTCATAAAATTTAGCGACCTGGTCCCGGGGGAACTCCAACTCATCCGTAAGATAATCCGGGAGCAGATCCAACAAGTCCGCATCCCTCTTCTCATCCAGCAAGGGGGTATATACGAACTGCGCGTCCCCGTAATTTTCCTCGTCGTTGAGGACGGAGAGCTGGAAGTGGAGCGCTAGAGGAGCGGTCAGCGACGTACGTTCAATGTCTTTGAGTCGATGCGACAACTTACTCCCATTCCTCCCCGTCTGCAAACAATCAAACACATCCTCCCCCTCCTCCCCCCTCTTCCAATTCAGCACCACCAGATTCGTCAAATCGCTGTACAAGTCGATCTTCAGTTGCTTCATTTGCGCCTCCTTGGCCGCCTCCACGGCTCCAGGGAGCACCACTCCCGTGGAACGTCCTGCTTTTACCGCACTGCCTGGCACGACTTTGCCGTCTGGCGGTGCAGTAGATCGTGCTACTGCAAGTTTTGTAGAGAGGGTCTTGACGTCCTTTTGTGCGGTGTCGAGGGAGGCTGTGAGGGTCTTGTTTTCCGATTCCAACCTTGAGTTCTCCTTCTGCAGTTTGGCGAGCTCTTTCTTCGTCACCGAGAGCTCCGAGGAGCGGGACTGCATGTCTGATAGTTGCTGTTTGAGGGCTTTGATGACGGCGTCTTGATCTACAAAACTTGGTTAGCTTCTGCACCTAGCATTTACCAATGGTTGACCACTTACTCTTAGCCACCTGCTCCGTCTGCCTCTTCAACTGGTCGAAATTCGATTCCCGCTGCGAAGTGGCCGCCTCCCTAAGGCTCTCGTACTTCGCCGTCATGGCGTCCAACTTCTTGGTTAGGTCGCCTACTTTTCGCCTCAATGCTGGGTCACGCTCTGTATCTGACGCGCTTCCTGCTCGACGGGCGCCGGCGGAAGGTTGGCGGGCTGTTCGAGGCTGTATTGAGGGCCGTGAGCTGGGTCGAGGGGGTGGGGGCATGCTTTCAGGTATCTCGGGGGATTCGATCGACGCCTTCGATTCGTCGATGTCCATGGGTTCTGGTTCGGGATCGGCTTGCGTTTCTTGGATCGTCCGTTCTGGATCCTCCAGCTCTGGCTTTGGCTCCGCTTTAGGTGCTCGTTTCGATCCTCGAGTCGTAGTGCTGGATTTCGCTTTGGGTGCAGGCTTCGTCTCCGTCGTCGACTCCGCCGCTTTGCGCCCTCTCTTGGTCGGTGCCGCAACCTCAGCAACGCTCTCCTCTTCCTTCGCCTTCTTCCCCTTCGCCGGCCTCCCCTTCTTCACAACCGGCTTCACCTCCTCCTCTCCATCAAACTCATCCACCTCCTCCGTCTCGCTCACATTATCTTCTTTCTTCGCCTTAACGGCCTTCTTCCCGCGCGCAGTCCCAGTCTTCTTCGCAACTGCCGCACTCTCCTTCTTCACCCCGAGCACACTCCCACCACTCGCCCCACGCGCCGCTGGTTTCGCTTTCGCCGCCGCCCTCGTCTTCGCCGTCTCAGCCGGCTGCGCAGGCCGTCCGCGCCCGCGTCGAGTCGCCTTGTTTTCGGTGTTCGAGTCCGGTGTCGGGAAGGTGTCGAGGGCCATTTCGTCTTCGGAGGCGGAGTCTACGGTGAAGGATATGTTTGCGGGGGCGCTGCGGGGCGCCATGTTGCTCCTGGGGTAGGTTGTATGTGTGGGTTGTAGAAAGGTTGCGATTCGGGTTGTTGGGATGGATGATTGTTCAATTGTTTACGCGGTGCAGGGGAGCTAGCTAGCGCCGCGGATGGTCTGTGCGCCTTCCATCTCATGGAGATCGAGATGGGGTTGCGCTTTCACTGCTGGCGGTTCATCTTCACCGGTGAAGTTGGGATTGAAATCTCATATCTCTAGATTCTGGATATCATGCTTGTTCCTGACAAATCATCCCATGTTCTGCTCCCGCAAGCCGTAATATCACCCGGCTTATACGACTCACCGCATCCCCACCTCATCCAATGCCAACCCCTTCGCGATCTTCTTAATAAGAGCCTTCTTCAAGAACTGCTCTCTCGCTAGACTCCTCGTTTGCTGCACACGCATTAGCCCATCTGTACCTCCGTCTGAGGATAAAATACTTACCTTGACAAACACATCCGCCCCAACCCTCCCCTTGTCCAACGCCTTCCCAAGCACAAACAACGCATCCGCAATCGCCCTCTCCTCAGCAGCAATGTTGTACAACTGCCCCCCCACCACAGTAGGCGCAACCAGGACGTCGTCCACATCAGGCACCTTCCGCGTGCGTGCCTCTTCCATGACACGATCAGCCTCAATCATGGTCTCCTGCAGGATCTTCTCGTTGGAGGCGAGCGCGGCGTCGAGTTCTTGGACTTGATGGAGTTCGTTTTGTAGGGTCCAGTAGGCTGTTTGGAGGGCCGCTTGTTGTGAGCGTAGTGGCGCCAGGGCTGTGGTATTCGATGTGACGGTTTGACGGATTTGGGTGCAGAGCGTTTGGCTGAGGGCATGGAGCAGGGCGTCTTTCTCTGGGTTTGGGGGAACGGGGGGGACAGGTAGGGCGGGTTGATCTTTTGCTTGCGAAGGGAGGGTGACCTCTAGCGGGTCGTCAAGGAGGTTGACCGGCGGTTTGGGTGGCGGTGGAGCTTGTTGAGCTGGCTGGTATGGCGGTTGAGGGTGTTGAGGATAGCCTTGAGGAGGCGGAGGATACTGTGGGGGAGGTGGTGGATATTGACCATGGGGTTGTGGGTAAGTTTGAGTTGGTTGATACTGTTGGCCACCAGGGCGTTGTGCTGGCTGTGGAATAGGAGGCGGTCTCCGGTATCTGTCATCCGGAGTGATGGGACTAACAGGGCTGCCAATTTCATACGAGTTCCGCTGGTAGCTAGGCAACCCTTGAGCTTCCACTTGTGGTTGCATAGGCCTGGGTGCTGGTGATTGCTGGTGATTGTCGTAGCTTATTCGTGAGGGCGCTGCACCCGCTCCACCCGGAGGTGTGCCTTGTTGCCAATTACTTGGGCCCCCATACGTACCCTGCGATGGTTGCCTATATCGTTGTTCATGTTCTTGAGAAGGATGCGGAGGTAAAGGTGGAGGTCTACTGTAGCGGTCTTCGAGTTGAGAAGCAGGACGCAGAGTCCCCCCATTTTGTTCATATGGCTTGGGTGGTTTTGGCGGAGGGACAGGTGCTTGATCCGGGCCTGGAGATGGGGAGGCGCCATGTGAGCCATGTACAGAGCGCCGCCATTCCGCCGGCGGAGGCGGGACTGGAGGAGGGGTCGGTGCTGCAGGCGCATGTATTGGTGCTTGTTTCGAGCGGACCGGCGGCTCTTTTGCGAATACGCCTCTCAGAACGGCGAGGAAATCGAAGATGGTTGATTTCTATGCCACATCAGTATGATGCTAGGCCGCGATTGCGTCATGCACTCACATCCCAATACTTCCCCCACTGAGCCAGATATGGGTGGTATATCCTTCCCTCCCCGCTCACATGTTGCCCAGGCCTCACCAGCATATCCTGAGACGGCGTGACATATACAATCGGGGATTCTCTGGGGTAGGCATGCGGTATCCATATCGCGACGGGGAAGCCGTATGTCGCACCGCGAAAGGTTACGGGGAGGGTTCCGCTGAGCAGGAGGAGCAGCGCAGAAGCGCCATTCTCAAAGGCTAACAGTTTTCAGTATGTGAAAAGGGTCTGCGACGTAGCGGTACGGGCTGCGCACTGTAGACTTCCGTTCGCGGGGAGAGCGATGGGTAGTGGGACAAGGTTTCGACGACGTCGTGATACGTGCGATTTACGTCCGCATATTCCTGGCAGAAGAGCGTTAACAGGAGAGTTAATCAGGTGAATCGTGAAGCACATTACACTGGGTAGAACGCTGTATAGCCAGTTCAGCACCTTCTCCGGCACAGCGGCCATGTCGTGGTCGAGATGTGGAGTGGAGCGTGGGGGAGCTTGGGCATGGTTCTAAGAGGTAAGGCCGAGGGCGAGAGCTAGCTCCACAAGCCCAACCTTGGAACCTTGATACTCCTTAGTAGATAAAACTACATGCAACACGAATGGAGATGTACATCTCCAGAGGATAAGTATATTATGTCTCTCTAAGAACATTGGCTGATATGAATATGTCACTATAATCTTAATTCGGAAACGGTCTTGTGAGGAATCGTGAATGGGTATATTGGAGGCTTGATGCAATACAAGCCCAAATAGCGATTATAATATGCTATAACTGGGGTTTCGAGGTGACTCAGTTCGACCTCTCCCTCATGAACGCCAAGCGAGCGTGCTTTCCACAGATACGCCGCAAAATCTCAAAACACGCCAATATGATACATCGTACAACTCAATCCGAACGCTTAATGCTGGCTCCACTCAATCGTGTTCAAATCGATACCCTCCTGTACTAGCTCCCACAGCGGGCTGAGCTCCCGGAGGAAGGTCACGCGGTCACGAACGGCCTTGAGAACATAATCGATTTCTGCGTCCGTCGTAAACCGACCGATACCAAACCGGATGCTGCTGTGTGCACTCTCATCACTGCTTCCTAGAGCCCGCAGAACGTAGCTGGGCTCCAGAGACGCCGATGTGCAAGCACTGCCTGATGAGAGGGCAATGTCCTTCAAGGCCATGAGGAGGGACTCTCCCTCAACGTAGGCAAATGACACGTTGACACAGCCAGGGTAGTGCCTTTCGCGGTCGCCGTTCAACGTGGTGTGCTCCATTGACAGGAGACCTTCCAAGAGACGGTTCGACAAGCTTGTGATGCGCTTTGAATCATACTAAGAGCTAGTTAGCGCTGCTTCTAGCAAGTGGATGAAGCAAAACCAGCACGTGAAAACAAAACTCATAACCCCTGCACAATTGTCAACATGGCGAGTCGGCAGCCGAAGCCACCTAACACTCTGAAAGCCATGCATGTTTAAAAGCAAATAATCATTGTGGAAAACGAACAAGGACATGCATGAACGTACCTCCATGTCCTCTTTACATATCCTTGCCGCCTCACCAATGCCAACGGCAAGGTGAGGAGCAAGGGTACCGCTCCTAAGACCACGCTCCTGACCACCACCCGTTATGATGGGGTCAAGTCTGACCCTAGGCCTTCTTCGCACATAGCATGCCCCGATTCCTTTGGGACCATAGATCTTGTGACCGGAAATGGACATGAGGTCCACATTCATCTTGTTGACATCGATGGGAATCTTTCCAACCGCCTGGGCGGCGTCGGTGTGGAAGAAGACCTTCTTGGACCGACAAAGTTTGCCAATCTCCTCGATAGGCTGCACGACACCAATCTCGTTGTTCACGGTCATTATGCTGACAAGGCATGTCTCCGGGCGTATCGCTTCCTCGAGCTGCTTCATATCGATGAGGCCGTTGCTCTGCACCGGAAGGTAGGTGACCTGAAAACCCTCGTCCTGCATATGCCGGCAGCTGTCCAGCACGCACTTGTGCTCTGTCTGAGATGTGATGATGTGATTCTTCTTGCCACCGCGACCGTAGAAACGAGCTACACCCTTGATGCTCATGTTGTTGCTCTCGGTCGCACCGCTCGTGAAAATGATCTCTTTGGGGTCGGCACCGATGAGATCGGCGATGTTCTGTCGGGCCTGTTCGACAGCCTTCTCGCTTTCCCAGCCATAGGCATGTGTCCGCGAGTGAGGATTGCCGTAGAGACCAGTCATGTAGGGCAGCATCGCATCCAGGACCCGAGGGTCCAGAGGAGTGGTGGCCTGCATGTCGAGATAGATGGGCCGAGTCCCCTCGTCCATGATGGTTGCATGATGGAGGATGCCAGCAGTCGGGCTCAGCATGGCATCGGCGTCCAACCCCGTGGTGGGCATCTTGACATCCTCGGGACGTTTTCCAGTCTCCTGCAGGAAGGCCTTCTGATCGGCCTTGATGGCCGTCTCGAGATTTACGGTCGCATTGGCGGACTTGGTCTCCGAGACATAACTCCGCCGTGAGTTGAAGCTCTGGGTGACGGCGGCGCGCGATGCAAAGGCAGAGGCCGGATACCGGCGAGAGGCGATGCGGAGGGCCTGCCTCGCAAATGAAGGCGCAATGGTCGACATCGCAGGAAGGGAAAGGAGGGAGGAGAGTGGCAGAATTGATGAAAGAATTTGCCTCGAGCTTCTTGGGGAGCTAGATATCAGATGGGGAATGGCGAAAGCGAAAGCTGCTTGCGTAAGCGAGACGTGGAAGGCGCACCCGCCAATTCTCCGCAAACAGCTGGAGCTGGAGCTGGAGCTGCGACGGACATCAGGGCGGACGGTGCATCATCATCCTTTTGGCGTCATAAAGTCTTCTTTCTCCGAATCAGGAGTCTTCACCTTTTATACATTTCCCTCGTCCCTCTCAGCAGGACGTACGATCGAACCATCACCTCCACACCGCCGCATCAATTTCGGCCCGATCACGCGCCCGCCAAGGCTTCTGCCACAGGTGCAGGGAACACGGCGTGCCACGGCATCACTCAGCCACGCCTGAAGTCGTCATAGCCCGAGCGACCGAGCACAAGACATTTGAAAGGAACGCAAGAGAGCCTCCAGGAATCCGTCCCAGTAACAGGCCACTTTCGACTCCCCGACCCCGCAGTTGCTGGAGAATATTCCGTATCTCTCTGGAATCAAAACTCATTCATCTTGCCCCCAATTTCGCGAACAATACCTTACCCATGAGCTGGAAGGGACTGACGAAGAGCGTCGTCCGGGTACGGACAACCTCCCGAATCTTGCTATCTTGACACTGCTAACTTTTGGGTTCCCATAGACGCCGCAAACCTTCAAGCAGCGCTTCAACATCGTATGTCCACCAAATTAACTCCTCTACTTACCTGTCCCTTCGAGATATGTGCCTCGGCGGTTTTAGTGGGGCATTCGCTGATATCGGGTTGCAATACAGGGCGAGATCACAAAGGATCCCATCTACATCGATGCCGAAAGACGCTTCCAGGAGCTGGAGAAGGAGACGAAGAGACTCCATGATGAGTCCAAGAAGTATGTTCCGGCTATTCCGAGCATTGCGCAGCAGTCTGCTAACAATTCCAGGTATTTCGAGGCTATCAATGGTACGCCGAAGAGGCCTGATAACAGGAGACTGCTACTGACCAACTTCGCCAGGCATGCTCACCCATCAGATCGAGTTCTCCAAAGCCATTCAAGAAATCTACAAGCCTATATCCGGGCGCATGTCCGATCCCGATTCATTCGTCCAAGAAGGAAATCCTGAGGGAATAAGAGCATGCGAAGAATACGAGTCCATCGTCGGAGAGCTCCAAGAAACACTAAAGCCGGAGCTTGAAATGATAGAAACCCGCGTCATCCGGCCCGCAGACGAGCTCCTGGAAATCATCAAGGCGGTCCGCAAAATCGCCGTCAAGCGCGACCACAAGCAGCTCGACTACGACCGCCACCGTGCTACCCTTAAGAAGCTGCAGGACAAGAAGGACAAGACCCTCAAGGATGAGAAGGCCATGTACAAGGCGGAAAACGACGTCGAGCAGGCCACGCAAGACTACAACTACTTCAACGACCTGCTCAAGGACGAGCTACCGAAGCTCTTCAGACTAGAGCGCGAGTTCATCAAACCCCTCTTCCAATCCTTCTACTACATGCAGCTCAACGTCTTCTACACCCTCCACGAGCGCATGCAGAGCATCGACATCGGCTACTTCGACCTCACCCTCGACATCGAAGCCGCCTTCGAGAAGAAGCGCGGTGACGTCCAAGCCCAAGCCGAAGCCATCTCCATCACTAAATTCAAAACCACAGGCGGCCGCAGACCCGGCGTCGGAGCCGTGTCTAAATACGGCCTAAAAGCCCAAGAAGCGAAGGCAGGCTCTAGTCGCATGTCAACAACATCAGAGGACGCCCCTCCTCCATATAGCCCCGGCCCTTCGGGCAACGCACTATCACCACCGCTGTCGGCGACGAGTTGGGGCTCCGCGGCCAAAGCGAAGGGTGCGGCGCCGCCGCCTCCGAAACCGAAGCCTTCGCGCTTGAGTGGTGCGCCACCGGCGGAAACATGCACGGCGCTGTACGATTACGAGGCGCAGGCGGAAGGCGATCTGAGCTTCCTGACCGGCGACGTCATTGAGATCATCACGAGAACACAGAATGATCAGGAATGGTGGACTGGTAGGGTTAGAGGGAAGACGGGTCAGTTTCCTGGTAAGTTCCCTCTCTCCAAAAACCTTCGCTGTAGATGGAGTAAGAGAGCTGTGAGACTGACTCCACATCCTAGGAAATTACGTCCGGATAAATCCGTAAACCTCAACCCCCTTGCGAGCATATGCATGGTCTACTGGAGTCTTGGGTAACCTACACTGTGTAGCCTATTCTGTGTCCTTTTGATTATATTATTTTCTTTCTTCTCCGGCTTCTGATATAGCGTTTGTATCAAGTACCCTATGCACTGCCCACCTCTCGCTTCTTTTAGACGACAGGCATGTTGTTTTTGTGTCCGGTTATAGCTCCATTCTAATGCACATTATTATCTTCGTTGTTTTGTGCCCGGGTGCGGTTGCTTGGCGCCTCGGGCGGGAGAAGAGTGGTTGTCTTGTCAATCGTCACTCGTTGATCTCAAGGCCGTCAGTGGCACCGCAGTCTCTGCTTACTATGTATATATGACTGCAATGTTAAAGGTTGACTTGGACCCACTTGTTGTCGATGTCAAAACCAGTCTCTTCGGAAATGCACCCGAAGGCACTATAGCTGCAATCAAGCCCGTGTCAAAGTAGAAACCCAAGAATTGATCATCATGATTCATTACAGGCCCCGAGCTCGCTAGAAGTCATGGACACACTATGCCACGCAGAGAAGAAAAGGCCGCCATTACAAATACACGGGAGAAGTCCGATGTGTCAGGACGAAGATCTCATCATCTCCCACCACCATACCATATCACCCCTCACTTCTTCCCAATATGCAACTTATTCTTGATCTTCTCCCCGAGCGAGCCCTTCTCCTTCGACCCTCCCGGCGACGTCGACCCAGCGGCAGGCTGCTCCGCCGGCGTCCCGGACGTCGTCTTCTTGATCCCCGCCTCCTCCATCAATCCTGCAACCATGTCAGCCTTGTTCAAGATGCGTGAGAGCTTATACCACATACTATCCGCCTCTCTGGCCGCGCCAGGCAAAGTCGCGTCAAAATCCCCACCGTCGGCGGCCATGCCCGTCGTCTTGACCCACTGCTCGCCCGTCCCCTTGGGCTCCGAGCCGTGCTCCTGGCCGCCGGGCATGCCGGCTTTGGACGTGCGGCGTTCAGCCTGGGTGGCGGGGACGCTGGAGGTTTCGGGCCCGTCGTGCATCTTCATGGGTTCGCCGGAGTGGTCGTTCGGGTCGCGGTGCTTGAGGAGCGCCTCGGCGTCGTCTTTCTTGTCTTTGATGGCGGCGTTTTGGTCGGAGGATGGCGCGTCTCGTGGGGCATCGGCGCCTTGGTGCTTTACTTGTGGTGTGCCGCCTGAGGCGGGAGCGACTCCTGGGTTGGCGGAACGCTCCGTGGGGATTGCGTCTTCGGCTTTGGGGGCGTCTCCTACGCGTCCACTTGTGATACCGGTCTTGTCTGTGGTCTTGTAGGGGTCGGAGTTGCCAGCTGCAGCGTTGACGGGATTGTTGGGGATGCGTGTGGTGTCGGACATGGTGCTGGTTGGTTTAGTGCGGTCGGAAGATTGAGTAGGGAGAGGGGTCGTCGTAGGTGTTGAAGAGGTCTTGTTTACTTCGTTCGATGAGGGAATAGGGTTGTCTATATGGAGTTAGGCACGCTTTTTATTTTCTTTCCGGAGTGACGTCTGCGAGCGTATCTTCCTTGCGACCCGCATCGCTCAAAGCAGCAACAGACGTACCCGAGTTACCCTGATCGAAGGGCTCATTGGGCGTGCCCCTGCCCTGCTGACCGGAGATTGGTTCCAGGCCAGCTGTTTCGTTGAATTCGGTGGGGTCCTCTGATAAGTCGGTCAGTGTTGTTGTTTACGCATGCCCCCGCGGTGACGTGCGTAAGACAAATGGATTCCCTAAACAGTGCGGATATAAAAACCCAACATACCCGAGTTACCCTTGTCGAACGGTTCATTGGGCGTACCCTTGCCCTGCTCACCTGAGATCGGCTCCTGGCCTCCGGTCTCGTTTTGCGTCGTCGTCGTATTTTGCTCGCCCCAAATGACCTTGGTGGCTGCCGCTGCGACGTTGTGAATGGCCTCCATTTTCTGTCTCGGGATTGTGATTCTGCTTTTTGTTAAAGAGTAGTAGTTTGGGGATTCAGAAGTTGTTGTTTGTGACAAGGGTGGAGTTGAGCTAAGTTCACTGTGGTTGATATAGCACGGGCAGGGTCGATGACGTCGTGGCTGCCGTCCCAGGGAATACGACTTATCAGGATCAGCCACGGAAGTTTTGCTTCATATCACGTTTTGACCCGTAGACAACAGTTCACAAAGACGGGACGACGTCAGAAAGCCCTTGAGTTCCCGCCTCGCGTGCATCTTGTGGTCATCCGCATCCAATGACACGCTACTGGCGGGAACAATGAACGCCTTCCGGCCCGTGTCCGTTCCTTTCAGGGCCGTTCTAGAGGAGGGTGTTTGTTTGAGGCGCAGTTTGCCTGAAGTTTGGCAAAGCTTGAATTGCGTTAAGCTCCCCGTGGGGCTCGCTGAGTGACGTTGAAGCTTCGCGGGGGTGTATGACGTCAGACGCGACCCTTTCGAGATTATGTAAGGCTACGATTTCTCACCACAATTGATGGAGAACCCAACCCGTGAAATAAAGACCAGCCGTTGGACCTAATATTCTATGGATACCGTCAACCTCATCAGTTCCGATTGCATTACGCAATAACTCTCCCTTGGCCGATGAAACAATGCTATGCGTTAGGGTGAATCTTCTCATCCCAAGCCTCAAGACAATTCCTGGCATCGCGCTTCGAGTCCCTATGGCCAGCTGCCCCGGATTACACGCGATTTACAACTGTTAAAGAACATATATCTTCGACTCAGACCTAAATTTCGGGCCATGCAGCTTCCTTTGTCCTCCTGGGCCTTCCCTATATGGTCACGTGGGTGGCACTGCATCCTCCTTCATGGTCAAAGAGTCAAAATCTAGGAGAAAAGTGATTCCAGGGCCCTAGAGCTGAAGAAGAAATACCGCCGTCTTCTCCAAGCAACGGAGTGAGGCCGCGCAATGCAGTGGTCCACTTCTGTACTCCACCCTTATGAGCCTCTTGGGCACTGTTCACTAAACGGCCTCAATATTGTGGTAGGCCTTTTGTTCTGTTTCTTATTTTCTTTAAGCTGTCTTTCTCCACTTGATTAAATTATTTCTTCTGTCTTATATTACGGTCTCTTCCTTCTTTTATACGGCTGCAAAAATGTCGAAAGAAGTCGTTCAGGAATCGGAATCTCATCCGTCCCCAGTTTCCCATCTCTATCACATGGAACTCAGCTGCCGCCTCCACTAGCGCAGCGACATTGCCGAGGGTCATCATAGCGGTGTATTTGGTGGAGTAGTGGGCGTCGTTGTTGTTGGAAGGCTTGGAAAATCTGGGGATCGTCAACTACCCCGCGTTTTACTCTTTGGGCAACATGTCCGTATTCCGAAATTCGACTGCGCCCCGATGACAACATTCGTAGGCTCACGGATTATGGGCGCCTACTTCCACACCGTAGAAATTAACCGGCCACATGACTCCTGCGCTTTCGGTCTCCGTGGTCACGATGGCCTTACAAATCGGGCGCATAGACTCTAGTCCGTAATTGCGTCCCCCCCGGTTCGGCAACAGAGAGTAACTACAGTACAGCCATACTCAAGAAACAGTGCAAATGTGCAAGTGTTCATCGACGATCGTCCAGCGATCAGCGACTATGTTCGGCATACGTTGGGTATCTTTTTGCGATAAAGATCTTGGCTATACTTCACATTCTGAGGCACTGGAAGAACGTCTGTTCCGGCCGCATGGAAGGGACAAGCTGTTTACCCCAGATTCTAGTCATGTATGCATAATTATCTTCGGCTCTGCTTCCGAACTCACGATGTTCGCCGTTTTTCGTGCGCGTGGTAGACTTACCAAGCCGGAAACTTGTGGGCGCTAAGCCCTCATGCGCCCAGCTGGGCATCTGGGGTAATGTACCCCATGGGGCTCCCCACACCATCAAGCTCCCGCCGGCGTATACTCTAGCCCTACTATAGCCCGCCATTCCTGTACATTTACACGTACCCCTGCCAATCCCAATGAGCGCATTTCCTTGATTGGTCGGACTGCATGAGCTATTGGGCCAGACGTGGATTGTACCTAAGTTAGATCTGGAGCTGTACCGGCCTCCTCCACAAAAAATCCCCAGAACTGTGCCCGGCCGGGATATAAGATGCACGTCCGGAACGGAAAGACAGCCGAATCCAGGTACAGGAGCTTTCACATGGAGTATGAATCCACTTCGTTGACCGAGGAGCAACTGAGGAACACTTCGTGGACTCTGGAGCGGGAACACATATAAAAGACTGACGACGATGGATTTTCATTCTGCAGGACGGCTGTTGTGCAGACAAGCTTCAACACTGCCCCCAGGTCTTTGGCTCTCCCTTTCAAGATGAAGGCATCGCTTTTTCTCTCTCTTGCCCCAGTGGCCTTTGCCGCACCGGCCCAGGTGCAGAAGCGAGCAGCACCTACAGTGATTGCTCCTTCGCCAGCAGCAACTGTTGTGGGAAACAACCTTCTCGGCGTCGACAGTTTCAACGGCATTCCGTTTGCTCAACCACCCGTTGGACCTCTCCGCCTCAAGCCACCGCAGCCCTTGACTTCGGCCGTGGGCCTAGTTGACGGCACTGGACTCGCCAGGGCTTGCCCCCAATTCTTCTTCAGCGTCGACGGCGGCAGTGCTCCCACCGATGCCCTTGGGCAGCTCCTCGACCTGCCTATCTTTCAGGCGGCCACCAATGCGGGAGAAGACTGCCTCACCATCAATGTGCAGCGACCAGCGGGAACGACAAAGGATTCGAAGCTCCCCGTGCTCTTCTGGATCTTCGGGGGCGGTTTCGAGCTTGGGTCCTCCGCCATGTACGACGGAACGAGCCTGATCACGGAGTCCGTCAAGCAGGGCAAGCCAATTGTTTTTGTTGCGGTCAACTACCGCGTCGGTGGTTTTGGCTTCCTCCCTGGAAAGGAGATCCGTGCTGATGGATCCTCAAACCTTGGACTTCTCGATCAGAGGTTGGGCCTGAAGTGGGTGGCTGACAACATTGCGGCTTTTGGAGGCGATCCCGACAAGGTTACCATTTGGGGCGAATCTGCGGGCTCCATCTCGGTGCTTGACCAGATGGCTCTCTTTGATGGAGACAACACGTACAAGGGCAAGCCACTGTTCAGGGCCGGTATCATGAACTCAGGTACCGTCGTTCCAGCTGATCCTGTGGACGGTGCCAAGGGTCAGGCAATTTACGACCAGGTAAGCTCTCGATCTTGACAACCTCCATTACAATCACTAACATCTTCCCAGGTCGTTAGGGAAGCTGGATGCTCTTCTTCCTCGGACACCCTTGCCTGTCTCCGCTCGTTGGACTACACCACCTTCCTCAACGCCGCTAACTCCGTCCCGGGAATCCTATCATACAACTCCGTCGCGCTCTCATACCTCCCCCGGCCCGATGGCCGTGTTCTCACAGCGTCCCCGGACGTCCTCATCCAGCAAGGCAAATACGCCAAAGTCCCCTTCATTACGGGGGACCAGGAAGACGAAGGCACCCTCTTCGCCCTCTTCCAATCGAACATCACCACACAATCCGAACTCAGCACATACTTGAAGAAGGTTTTCTTCCCAGCCACCGACAAAAGCATCGTCGACGGTCTCATCAACACCTATCAAACCATCACGGAGGACGGCTCCCCCTTCCGCACCCTCATCCTCAACAACTGGTATCCCCAGTTCAAACGTCTGGCCGCTATCCTCGGCGACGCCGTCTTCACCCTCTCCCGCCGCATCTTCCTCGAGACCGCCAGCACCGTCAATCCCGATGTTCCCAGCTGGAGCTACCTCGCCACGTACGACTACGGGTTCCCCATCCTGGGCACCTTCCACGCCTCCGACCTCATCCAGGTGTTCTACGGCATCAAGCCGAACAACGCCGCCAAGTCGATCCGCGGGTACTACTTCAACTTCGTGTACAACTTGGACCCCAACGGCGCTGGATTGATCAACTGGCCCAAGTGGAAGGATGCCAGGCAGTTGATCAAGTTTGATGCTAACCAGAATTCGTTGATTACCGATGATTTCCGGAGCGATAGCTTTGATTACATTAAGAAGTATATCAAGAGCTTCTACATCTAAGGGAGATTTCATGAATGTTACGATGTTATGAGAGGAGAAGGATTGATGAGATAGTTTTGATGGATGCGATACCCAGGAATGAATCGTTTGCAAACAAAACCTGTGTCACTTGTGCATCTTGGTGAATCAATATGGTGATTTGAGGAGAATGTTGATGAACTGTATGAGATCCGCGAGTATATGAATATCCAACGAAATATAGACTGAGTCGCATGTTCTCATCGAAAGAAAAACAAATCGGTAAGAAGTAATTAGTGAGCCTAACACCCAACACCGGATTACAATCACTCCCTATCTAACGCCTTCGAAATAGCAAAGCAAGCAAAGAAAAAGCCCCAAGCGGCGAAGCGCCCGAACCGAGCGCCTGGTGAGAAATATTATTCGCGACCGCGATGGCTCCCGCCTCTCCAGCAGACACTGCCGTTCCCAATGGCAACATTTCAGTCGTCATAGTTGTGAACGGGACCATCTCCTTCACATCCAGGCTCCTCGAATCGGATACCAACGCCCTTCTTTCACCCTCTGCCGTTTCTTCCTGCCCATCAACAACAAGGTCAAGAAGATCCCTCTTATCCCACTTCAGCTTGACCCCCGGGATCTTCTCCAGCGGCGCCTTCAACACCTTCTTCACCCACTCCTCGACCTCGTCCACCACATGCTTCGTCCGGCTCCCAATCTCCCCTTTCCAAAATGCTTTCAACTTGTCCTCCACCTCGTCCTTCACCCCGTCCAACTTATCCGTCACTGTGTCAAAGACCCTAGCGAGCTCATCCCACTTGCCGTGGAACTTATCCAGGAACCCTTTCAGCTTGAAGTATATGGGGAGGAATGTTACCAGGAAGAGGATGAGCAGGACGACGAAGAGTATGAAACCGGATATCACAAGACCCACGATTATCCAAACGAGCAAGGGACAGAATAGGATGGAGGGAAGATCTGTAATGTCCTTTTTCCCGCGAGAACCTTTCTCGACATTGCGCATCCTCATACCGCTGAAAAGACTGGATCCGGCGCTCGTCTGGCCGTCAGATCCCTTCTTCCGGAATGGAGGCGACCTCATCCCGTCCAGCCCCTCCCACATCCGGTCTGAGAACTTGAAGTCTGGGAACCGGATCTCGATCTGGGGCATAGCGTCCTTGGCATCTTCGGCGGCTTTCGTGGCGATATTTGCGGCGGTGGAGGCGGCGTTTTTCACTTCGGAGCCGACCTCGGTGGCTTTGGATTCGATGTGGTTGAGGATGTTGGGGACGTTGATTTTGGGGAAGCCTCGGGGGAGGAGGGAGGATGTGGGGGTTGGCGTAGGGGTAATGGCGGTGTTGTTGGCTGTGGAAATGGAGGTGATGGACGGTACATATGGTGTCATAAATCGAGTGTTGGGAGGGCCAGGAGAGACTGAAGAAGCAACTATGGCAGCAGCATTTGTGGAAAATACGAAAAGGTGCGCGAAAAGTCTTAGGAATGGGGAGATACGGGCGTTTCGAGCGGCGGAACTGCGGTACCCTGGTGGCAGGGCATCATTTCCAGGCTTGGTATATTCGCTGAAGCCAACGACGTACTCGCTAGTTGCTATAGATGTGATCGCTGGGTGATTTGTTGATCCGGAGGACGAAGTGGGTTTTATGCCTTCGGAGGTCGTGGGTCCCACGCTTTCACTTGCGTCATCCCGGTCAGCCGTCGAAGTCGAAGCTGGGCCAACGGATTGGGCTGTGATGGGGAGGGTACCAGCGAGTTCTGACATTGTGTATTCTTCTGGTACTCGCTTATCCCGCACTATGGGCGGATCCAGCAGATCTCGAGTAGTTGCGATGGTTCGCGACCTTGATGTTGAAGAACTTACTGTCGGCGCTACCTCATCGTCGGTCTTGATGGCCGACCTGGTTCTCGTTCTCGTACTCGAAGGTATCTCTCCAAGCCTGGGTCCTGGGGCAGTACTCGGTGTTGGCATCATAACCGGAGTAAGGTTGGTGCCTACTGCGTCCCTGCTCGCCGGTTCATTGCTCATATTTTGTCCCGGGTCTTTCTTCCATACATGCAAGGGGGGGATGTTGAGGATAGCGAGTATGAGTGCTGCGATTGCGACCAAGGAGACGATCCTTCGCCAAATTACGACTATGTTGTCCGTAGAATGAGGGGAGGGCGCGGACATTTGAATGGCCTGTCTCGACGGTTGTGCTCTGGTTGTTGACTTGAAGTGCAGCTCTGTGGATTAGAAAGTTGATATTGAAAAGCAAGAATAAAATGAGAAAAAAGAAGGATGTTGCAATATTTATGTGGAGTTATAGTATACTCATAGAACATGACGACTCCAGGATGACTGGGAGAAGCAGGACTCAATGAAGTGTAGTGGACGGCCATCGAAGGAGGCCCTCTAAGATTGTCATGTTTGACACCAGAATACATATGCACTGCGACAATAACATTGAACTCATGTACATAAATGAAAAAGGTTTCTTAAGCTTGGGAAAAATAAAAGCGATGGCATGGTACTGCACATTATCGCCATGAGAAATAACATAAATACAGAAGAATATATGTGTTTGGGCGGGAGCATAATGCAGTAATAACACAAAACGCTCGTATGCATTGAAATGCAAAAGGGGGTATCAAAGAAGAAGATAACAGGTGTGTGACTGAACATTTCCTTGTGAGTCACCAAGGAGGACTGTCTCTTCAGAGCCATGCCCAAATCACAGGGACTCTGCCCAAGTCATGGTCGGCAAGCTTGTCGAAGGCCGAGGGACTGACATCAATATCGGTAGGTTTACATCCGACGCCTGTAACAGAGTCAGAGAACAGATTCATAAGGGTGTCATCAACAATGGCGGCGAATACTGACATCGATCTACAACAGTCAAATCCACGCTGACTGTTTTGCCGTTGTTGGTTCGTTGAGCTCGGATACGCCGCCCACATAGTACATTTTGGTTCGGGTCAGATCCGGTCTGCACCGCATCGAATGTGAAATGGGATACGGCGACAATGTCGTCGTTTGCTGTGGACGCTATACCACATGCGCCGAGTCCAGGATCATAATATGTCAAATCACCAGTGAAGGTTTGAGCACCATTAGGCAATGGAAGATTTCGTGGTCTATATGCGTCAACAGACATACCGAAAACAGAGATTGTGAACATACTTCGACTTTCGTGTCAGCCCGACGGAGAGACCAATTATAAGCGACAGTAGAACAACAAAGACAACGCCAACGCAGATGAGAAAAGTACGACGGCTACGCCCAAGATAGCGTTTGTGGGGCGGGAGGAGCCGATCAAAACGATCCGCAATGGCCCACCCAGCGGCGCGTCGCGCGATCGGAATCCGGAATTTCCTGGAGGTGCCCTCTTCAGGGAGTTCCCAATCTGAAGGCGGCTTCTCGACGGCCTTGACTGTCACTGGCTCCTTGGGAGCCTCGTCTTCGGGAGCACCCATCCGTGCTTTCTGGTGGTGGTGAGCAACGGCACAAGTTTTGCATCGTTCCCCCTGAAAGTGAATTGCCAAGACACGTGAGTGCACTAGGCGTAATATAGCGCCGACAACCGACATATCAACCGGCCGAGGGAATGCTCCCCCCACGTCACTACGTCCGCTACCTGTGACCAGCTGTACGGAGAACCCGCTCGAGTTGCACTCGCACGCGACACATGACTGTTTTGTCCCGATTAATCTGTCGTCGAATCCAGCACACCATTCATACCATCCACCACAAACATCCCGCCCGCGTTTTCATCCTCGGAATCGCCTCGGAAGCCTCCCACGCCACATCATGGCGGAACAAACACTGAACATCCCGCAAATCGTGGTCTTCCTCCTCGTTTCGTACTTCGCGATACGATGGTACCTTAAGCCCGGGTCAGGGCCCGCACAGCCAACTGGAGGGCGCCGAGCTCCCGCAGTCACCGCTGTGCAGGTAGACCAGCTAGTACAGATGTTTCCGCAGTTCGACCGGCGGCAGATAGCATGGGATCTGACGCGGAATGGGGGCAATCTGGCGGCAACAACGGAAAGGGTTCTCAGTGGGCGGCGCTTGGAAACGGTAAGCTCCATACGCTCCTGGACAATAGATGTAATTGCGACCATGCTGACTCCTACTTCTACAGCCACCTGCGTCGTTCACGGCTCCTCCATCACAATCTGCGCCCGCAAGACCCAGCCCAGCCAACTCATCAAAGCCGTCACAACCAGATCTAATAACGCGGTATAACCTTGCTTCAAAGCTGAACGCTGCGCCTGAAGCGTCCTCGGAGACCTCGCAGAAAGCGAAGGCGTGGTCCCAGGATAAGAATGAAAGGCAGGCAATGCTGCAGCGGAGACGTGAAGAAATGATCTTGGCCGCTAGGAGAAAGATGGAGGAGAAACAAAAGGCGAATTCATAGAAAATTATCTGGATACTTCGAAATTTGGCGCTCGGAATGGCATTTATAGACTGGTCTAAGCTGCGTGAACTCAGTACGAACCTCGACGAGGCCATTTTCGTCTATATTCTCGGCCCCGCTGTCATTTTTGCCACTCAAAGGCCGACCAACTCCTCTCATTCCCAGCGAACTCAGAACTGCGCAGCAAAGTGGTATCATGTATGATTGCCAGATCCGCCCTGAGAACATGGTTCGGCAAATGCCAGGATACTACAACAGAACACCCAATTACCATCCCGGCGGCTGCCTCCTTTTCGCCCATTCCTCAATCGGAGTCAACGCCACCGGCAACTCTTTCAATACAGGCCCCATATCGATATTGAACGGCTCATCCTCCGCCTCATTATAATACGTATACGCCTTAAACATCTGACTGATAATCCGATCCGTGTCCAGACCCCTCCCCTGCATCGTTTTACTGATCTTTTCACAAAAGTCAGGCACTGTCTGACACTCGTACTTCAGCGGTCTCCCCCAAGCCCTTGATAACTTTTCAGTCAACTGCTCCAAGCGCATAGTCTCGGGTCCCCCAACGGGAATGTTGCGGCCGGCGAGTTCGGGACGCTCCATCGCCGCGACCATGAGCTGTGCGACGTCGTGGTGGCAGATCCACGAGACTTTGAGGTCCGGCTTGTGGCAGTAGACGACGGTGTTGTGGTCGCGAATCGGCGGTAATGCCCATCCTTCGAGTAGATTGTCCAGATATACGACGGGCTGGATGCTTATAACGGGAACGCCTGTCTCGCGCAGCAATCGTCGCATTTCGCGCCTATCATCTTGCGCCTTGATATCCTGCGTCTCCTCCGGCACGGGCATGCTCGTGTTGAATACAATGAGCCTTACACCGCTTTGTTTTGCGATTTCTCCAATCTGCTTAGCGGCCGCAATGATCGGCGCGGATTCATTGAACGAGGTGGATGGGAGGTTGAGGAAGATGACTTCTGCGTCTTTGAGGCCTTGGGTGATGGCTTCTTTGTCGGCGAAGTCTGCGGCGAACGTTTCGATGGGCTTGCCGTCGACTTCGAGGGGTTTGGGGTTGCGGCTTACGGCCACGGGGGTGTGGCCTGCGCGTGCGAGGACGGGGACTTGGTGGGAGCCTTGGATGCCGGAGGCGCCGAAGACGACGACGCGGACCATTATGGAGGGAACGGTGTGTACTTGAACTGGAAGTGGTCAAATTTGAATATTTGGTGTTATTGATGTTGAGCTACTATTTACAATAATGTACATTGGCCTGACCTTTCATTTTAATGTTCCGAATTCGGAAACTCTTTTCCGAGAGAACTTGCGGGGTATTCCGACTACTGATGTGGTTATCCACCCACCCTTCCCCAGTGTGGGAGGGTACTCAAGAGTGGAGAACCCCCTATTCCACTTCGCTAGTTCCTGAGGGTCTCTTGGGTAGGAAACAAGCTTCCGACGGTCCCAACTAAGCATCGAGTCTGCGGACACTTCATTCCGGCATACTCCAAGTCGCGTTCGGAAACAAAGTGCCTGCCTTCGTGTAATCGAGGGTCCAGCCATCCTTGATATATGCGAATCTGAAGTATTCGGGCACTGCAAGGCCGACGTCTCGTTTCCATACAAAGTTATGAACATCTTCATCATCGAAGAATCCACGGGCGCGCTCAACATCGTTGACCAGTACACTGATCCCATCTATCTTCTCTGGTGGCTCTGCCCATGAAAAAGACGCCACGACTGTCCTGTCCTCGGTGCTTATAGCGGGCTGCAGTATTGAAGGCAGGAAAGAGTTGAAAGCGCCGTCATCTCGAAGTGCGGCGGCCGTTTGGAGGACAGAGTCGAAATCCCACCTGGCGATACCATTGACGAATAAGCCGAGTAGAACGCCTTGATAGAGCAAGGAAGGTCGTGTTTGCATGCCGGTTCCTGGAAGTAACAGGAGAGCGAATATGTAGTGATGAAGTCGCAAGGACACTCCGGGAATAGCCAAACAAATGAGAATGCCGAATGCAAAGAGGGAATAGAGACCAAGATAACGGAGCAAGCGTCCTTCCAGCCAGAAATCGTAGACCTGCCCAACGATAATGCATACAAGAATGACCAGGATGACGGCGAGTGCAATCTTTGCACCAGGTTGTTGTTCGAGGTCGTGTGCCGTGAGGCGAGAAATGGGTAGCCACTCGAAGGTGTAATTAGAGAGCGCCCCGAACCAGAAGCCGCCGAGCCATAAGACAGTTTTCTCGATTTGGGCCTCGAGCCCGGATAACGTTCGTCGTATCGTGGTCCAGTATATAACAACAGCGCAGAAGTAGGCAGGAAGGACTCTTTTAGCGAACATGGAAATGTGGTCCGGAAGAACGGAAACGTTGTGGTACGATGCTGTAGGAGGATCCGACGCGAAGCTGACGTGGGCGAAGATGAGGGTGAATATAGGAAAGAACTGCAAAGAAGTAGACGAAAATAGGGATATGACGACGGTAAAACATAATGTTAGAGCCAGAAGCATCTGACGAGGATCTGATGGGCAGGAAATGCTCGGGTCTTCCGCTAAAGAGAAAGAAAGCGGAAAATATGAGTCGAAAGGAATAGACATTATGCCATGACGAGCTGCACTGGCGAAATGTGTATGTTCAGCAACGCGCGTGAGGCGCCCGCATCCTCCCTGTGAATTGCTGATGAGTCCCGTATGGAGCGCAGATGCGCAGATGAAGCTATCTCCGCGATAGATACCGTTGCCAATCACAAGTGGTCTATAGTTTACGTCCACAGGTCCAACGGCATGAGGGTTCAGCACCTGCGCAGATGCGCAATGTGCGGGGCAACGGAATGCAAAGCTTGCGTTGGAGAAAGGCCTGCAGTTGATACCATCAAGGCCGCATTGATTTTTGCGCCGCCAGATGGCGTCCCCACAGTCCACATTCACAACGTCCCGACCTGCCCCATCTTTCGTGGGCAGTTCAGATCTAAGAAGGAGTATAAATAAGAAAGCCCAAACCAGCAGTCCTGCTGCGAGTAGAATGGCCTTGTGAGATCGTTGAGGGAGAAGACGGGCGAGAAGTTTAACGGGTGTGGTCTGGACTTCTGGCAGGAGGGGACTAATGATATGGCGGCGTGGTGAGGGAGGTCCATGAATTATCGTACAAAAGCGGCTACGCTTTTTGGAGGCAGCTACGTCCTCAAAATCGAACTCCTCCGTTGGAAGCAGCCGGGCTTCCTCATCGTCGCGCTGTGCTCCAGTATCAGAATGATTGTGAGCCTTCGGGTCAGCGCAGATGGGGTCGGTCAAATGATCGGGCATAGATAACGAACCTATAGACCAGTTAACATAAATCCACGAGGAGAAGAATGAAATACTTTACGTGCAGAGCACGACGGTTGTTGGTCTTTAACACTCAAATGAGTTATTATGGGCCTTAAGGACAACCCTCGGATTGATGCATGGATACTAGTTTGGGGACTTGTCGCGTGTCGCGTGTCAGCTATGCCCAACAAAACCTAGGCTTTCTTGCGCCATGGATGCGCCACATCGGACCGGAGGAATGATTTTCCCCTCTTCCGCGGGTCGAGGTTCGGCACGATGATGAATGATAGCTCGAAGCTATCCGCTGCTGATCAATTCACGGCCGCCACGCGACATTGCCTCCGGAGGTCGTGCTTTCCACGACTCCACGCGACTTTCATCTCTTCTTTCCCTCTAATCCTCCTTCATACCCCGCCCCGCCCCGTTCCTGCGACGATCCCTACTTCCTGAGCACGAACGGATTGCAGTTTCCCATCGTTTCCCGCTATGTACGGACCTTGGAGGGTCGTCCTTCGTCGTGCGACGACCACTCCCGCTGCTTGGGCATCCACTGCAAAAGCGACAGCATCATTCGTGCCATCCCGGTCATTACCGTATCCATTACGATTCCACCGACTGCCTTCCTCGCCACCAGCCGCGCTCTTCGCATCGCGCACCTTTTCGACGTCATCTGTTCGGCTGAAAGATAAAAGTAAAGGGCCGCCCGACGCCGCAGAAGAAAGTAGCGAGAATGCGGAGGAACAGCGGAAAAAACAGTCAGAAGTAGATGAGGCGACGGAGAAGCCGAAAGACGTAGAAGCCAGATCCAAAGGCCCGGATCCCATACCAAAGTCCAGAAATGGGCGGGGAGCAGCTGCTCAGGGGGGGAGGTCAAATGACGGTGACGGAGGGAATGGGGGAAGAAAGTCGAAGGGCGATGGATCCTCCACGAAGTCTGTCATACCGGAGGTCTACCCCCAGGTCATGGCGATTCCGCTCGCAAAGCGCCCGTTGTTTCCTGGATTTTACAAAGCCATTACTATCAAGAATCTGGAGGTCTCACGGGCGATTGCGGAGTCATTCAGACGCGGCCAGCCCTATATCGGTGCTTTCATGTTGAAAGACGACAGCACAGATAAGGACGTTATCGATGATCCGAACGAGGTTTATGATGTGGGTACATTCTGCCAGGTCACGAGTATATTTCCGCTCTCGAATGGCGATCCCAACAGCGGCATCAACTGTGTCCTATACCCGCATCGCAGGATTAAGATGAGCTCATTAATACCACCCGCGACCAACGCGGCCGAGGAGACGACCGAGGGCGAACCTTCGGTGGTTGAAAGCACATTAGGGGAGTCGGCACTCAAGGACGAAGAATCGACGTCGTCAAAAGGAGATGTCGTGGCTAGCTTCGAAGAAGCACCCCTGGAAGCTGAGAGCCCGCAGCATTATGAAGAGCCGATATCATTCCTTCGCAATCGCAAGATCAGCATTGCGAACGTGGAGAATCTGGTCGAAGAGCCTTTCGACGTGAAGGAGAACCAAAATATGCGAGCACTCGTCGGCGAGATTGTAGGGACCTTCAAGCAAATGGCCTCGCAGAGCAATATATTCCGCGATCATGTAGCGAACTTGACTTGGTCCTTAAACATCAACGTCAACGACGATCCGGTGAAACTGGCGGACTTCGCTCTCGCTGTTGCCGATGGCCAGCCTCAAGAACTCCAGGAAGCACTTGCGGAGATGAACGTAGAGCAAAGGTTACGCAAGGCTCTGACTGTACTGAAGAGGGAGCAAATGACCGCGCAACTGGCGCATAAGTTTGCCGAGGAGGTGGAACAGAAGAACGTTAAGGATGTTCGCCGGCATTTTCTTCGAACCCAGTTGAAAATGATTCAGCAGCAACTGGCCGCCGAGGAGCCAGCCGGCTCTGGCGCAGGTAATTTGGTCGCCATGTTCCAGGAGCGAGCATCGAAGCTTGCCATGCCCGAGGCCGTTAAGAAGATTTTCGATGACGAACTGGAACGGTGGAAGGGCATGGAGCAGCAGAGCTCCGAATACAACGTTATTCGTAATTATTTGGATTGGCTCACGCAGCTGCCTTGGGGCAAGAGCAGTGTCGAGAACTTCGATATCAAGCACGCCAGAGAGGTGCTAGACGAAGATCACTACGGCTTGAAGGATGTCAAGGACCGTATTCTTGAATTCATTGCTGTTGGCAAACTCCGGGGTACGGTGGAAGGCAAGATCCTATGCATGGTAGGACCTCCCGGTGTCGGCAAAACCTCCATCGGCAAATCCATTGCGCGAGCTTTGAACCGACAGTATTTCCGACTCAGTGTCGGAGGGCTTCACGATGTATCCGAACTCAAAGGACATCGGCGAACATATGTTGGTGCGCTGCCTGGACGCATTATCCAAGCCCTCAAGAAAACTCAAACAGAGAACCCCCTCATCTTAATTGACGAAATAGACAAGGTCGGCCATGGCATACATGGTGACCCCAAAGCTGCTCTTCTCGAGTTACTCGACCCCGAACAAAACAACACTTTCCTGGATCAATATCTCGACACTCCAGTTGACTTGTCTAAAGTCTTGTTTGTTTGCACGGCAAATTTGACCGACACCATCCCCGCACCTCTGCTCGACAGAATGGAGGTGATAGAGTTGTCAGGATATGTGGCCGACGAAAAGTTGGCCATTGCGGAGCGCTATCTCGCGCCGGCAGCGAAAGAAAAGAGTGGTTTGAAAGACGCTGACGTTCAAGTCGAGAAGGAAGCCATCCTTGCGCTCATTCATCAGTACTGCCGAGAGTCTGGAGTCCGAAATCTCAAGAAGCAGATCGAGAAGTTGTATCGCAAGGCAGCACTCAAGATCGTGACGGACCTTGGTGAGGAGGGCCTCCCTGAGTCCAAGGCGTTGACCGATGAAGGAAAGGCGGCTCTGGAGGAATCACAGAAAGATGAGACGGACGTGAAGGTCACCCCGGAGAATATCGAAGAGCAGACAGCACACAAGCCGCGCTCTCCGCTCAGCGTCCCTGATACAGTGCATGTGTCAATAGGGAAGGCCGATTTGAAAGACTACGTGGGCCCGCCCATCTTCACTTCGGACCGTATGTACGAAACAACCCCGCCAGGTGTTGCCATGGGACTTGCGTGGACAGCATTGGGCGGCTCTGCTATGTACATCGAGTCGATTCTGGAGAGTGCACTCACGGCTCACTCGTCTCCTGGACTTGAGCGTACGGGATCGCTCAAATCCGTCATGAAGGAATCCGCACAGGTCGCATATTCGTTCGCGAAAGGATTCCTGGCGAGAGAATTCCCCAAGAACAAGTTCTTTGAGCACGCAAGAATACATCTCCACTGCCCGGAAGGCGCTACTCCCAAGGACGGTCCCAGCGCAGGCATCACCATGGCGACAAGCTTGTTGAGTTTGGCGATTGATCGAGCGTTGCCCACGACAATCGCAATGACCGGAGAACTCACCGTGACCGGCAAAGTTCTGAGGATAGGCGGACTTAGAGAGAAGACAGTGGCTGCACGAAGAGCCGGTGCGAAGACGATCCTCTTCCCTGCGGACAACATGGCAGACTGGCAGGAATTACCTGAGGTATGTTTTTCTGTGTTAGTTCGACCCGCAAGCGCAGTTCATGCTAACAGACTTGTAGACAATCAAGGAAGGGATTGAGGGCAAGCCGGTCTCCTGGTACAGCGACGTGTTCAATCTCATGTTTCCCGACCTCGACCGCGAAGCAGCCAATAAGCTCTGGGAGAAGGAGCTGAAGAACAAGAAAGGGGACAAGAAGAAGTCCAAGGAGAAGGCAAGGAAGGATGAAGAGGAAGAGTCGGGTGATGAGGACGATTAGACGGTCTTCAGTTTCAGGATGAACTGAAGATCATTGTATACTACGGCATTACCGGCGTTAGCTGGCTGGGAGGGAATTCCCTTCCCTCATTTGTTCGAGAGATGGGATAGATCTGACGATTACGCGACACTTCTTTGGATATACTGGGCGTCTAGAGCGAGAGACCCATGTTTCGAGCTTTTGCATTCTCTCCTCTACAGCATTCTTCCGAGCATTCTTCATTGTTGAGTACCACCTCATGCTACTTGTATGTATACAGATAAATATATAAGCATGTTGACAGGATGACCCGGGTGTGGTGGGACAAGATGTCGAGCTGTGATTGTGATGGTAAATGCATAAGCGGGGCTATGCCTGCAAGCCACACCGCATTCAGGGCGTGCAACCCTCGAGGATTAGCGGAAGAGCCCAATAGATTAAAAACGGTGCCCTCCCACAGCCCAGGACGGATACGGTGAGCGAATAGACGACGCTGGGACGGTGAGGAGGGCGCACATGGTATTTTGACGTGTCAGAGGAGTTGGCAGTTGTTCTGGGAACCGGAGGAAGTAGTCAGGAGTCCTCTGCTTACTTTGATTTACGCTCTTTTCCTTCTCGACGGGAATTGCAAGTGTACGCGTGTCATACGGAGTACCTGGTACGACCTCCGCATCTGTTGAAGCCCGAAGGGGGTTGGGAGCCGTGCACACATTTGTTGACGCCAAGCCCACTCAGTCGTCGACTTTGGGTTGTTGTACACGCCCAACCACACCACTACTCATCCTCACCTCCTCACTCCCCGTCGACTGGCCTCGTCCTCGCCGCCTCTTGTCGTCGTTGCAGAGCGCTGGGACCGCACGCAAATGTGCGGGCCGCCTCTTTCCCGAGCATCGCATGCCAGCTAGGCGGCGCTTCGACAACTCAGCAATCTGAATCGCCCAGCAGATCCACCGAATTCCCCTGGAACACCGCAAAAATGCCGGATCTGCTGGCTCCCGACGCGACAGGATCCGGGATGCGGTCGACGAGCAGGCAGCGGGCGCGGACGGATGCCCACGAGCATAGGAGCAGCCTTTGGGACCCCCTGAAGAAGATTGGAAGCTGGCTGAGGCGGGAAGAGGAGGAGCAACCGCCGCCTTTGAAGCTAGATACTCAAGGAGATGGGATGGATAAGGAAAATGCTCGACCACAGACGAGTGGAGAGCACCACGGCCGTCCTTCGGGCTTTCTTCACAGACGGACGAGTAGGAAGGCAGTCCCTGGCCTCCCACGTCCCCTGACGTTCAAGAGGATGAACTCCGAGAAAAGAGACAAGCTGCTTCCGGCTCCTGAAGATTCAATGCATAGAAGGACTGCATCGGCCGATCGAAGAGGGTCACGCCCTCCGCCTCAACGAACCCTCTCACCTCCGCCCATCGCTATACCTTCCATATCTGCACCCGATGTGCTGAGTCCTCACCACAGTGCGAGTGAACAGCGACCAGAACCTACAATAGGCGGCGCACCGGATTCCAACATTCCCGCCGGGGCACGTCAGGTGGATTATGCCATGGAAGATCCTTTAGACTACCTCTCCGCAGGGGAACCTCCACCACTCTCCATTGCCGGGGATTCTTTCTATGAGAAAGGCTCTCAAATGTCAGGTTCTGACATCGATGAAGTGATGCTGCAAGAAGAACTAGAAGCCAAGTGGATCCTAAACCTTAGCATGCACTTTCGCGATAGGTCGGATCGTGAGAAGTTCTTCATCACATTTGCAGAAGAGCCCAACAAGTGGAGACGTGTCACCGTGTCGTGCGATTACCGCCACTTGACCCTGGACTCCCTCGAAGCTGATCTCAAAAGTTTGCACTATCAGCGCGACAAGAGTGCCAGGATCTATGAAGCCATTCGCGACTCACTCCCCGCAATCCAGTTCTATGACACTGTCACCAATCTCAAGCTCGAAACGTCTGATGGGCGGCTTCATGTCCACGTTACGGAAGACGTCAACGAAATTATCCCCTATCCTTCACTATCTGCTATCGACCACTTATCATGTCAAAAATTCAAGGAGAGTGCCATCAGCTTCGACTCCCACATCTCGGGCTTTGTGTACAAGGTCTCCGTAAACCACAAGTTGTATATCAAGAAAGAGATTCCCGGGCCAGATGCGGTCGATGAGTTCTTGTACGAGATTAACGCGCTCTCCAGCCTCCAGGACTCCAATTCGGTCATCCAGTTCGAAGGCATCATCGTGGATGAAAAGAGCGAGGTTATCAAGGGATTGCTGATCAGTTATGCGGAACAAGGCGCGCTCGTCGACATCATTTACGACTACAGAAACACGGAGCATCTGTCGTGGCCGCGGCGCGAGAAATGGGCGCGACAGATTGTGGAAGGTCTTTCGGAAATCCACGAAGCAGGTTTCGTGCAAGGCGACTTTACCCTCTCGAATATCGTAATAGACTACAAAGACAACGCCAAGATCATTGACATCAACCGTCGCGGATGCCCGGTAGGATGGGAACCCCCGGAGCTCGCCAGATTGATCGAGAGCGGCCAGCGCATATCCATATACATTGGAGTCAAGTCCGATCTGTTTCAGCTGGGAATGGTCCTCTGGGCTCTGGCGGAGCAGCACGATGAACCGGAAAGACAGGAACGACCACTGGCTCGCACGCTTGATCGACACAGTCCGGTGCCAGCGTACTTCCGTGATATTGTGAGAGCTTGTCTCAGCGATAATCCTCGGGAAAGGCCATCGGCGATGAGTCTGTTAGCTAGATTCCCCGACGTTTCAAGCGAACAACCGGAATTGGGAGAGGTCTCCCACGGTAAACAGGTTGAAAGACAATCTAACCAGGTATCTTTGAACCTTCCTCCTCCCGCCAATTATGAATCTGCTGGCCGAAGCGACCACCGACGATCCCGATCATCCTTTTCTAATATACATATGCCGTCCACAGAATATCTCGATTCGACCGGTTCCTACATCCTGCCAGAACATGGAAGAGGTCGGTCCCATAGCTATCGAAGTAACGGCAGAAACCCGCGATCCGATTACTCGCCCTACCCTGGACCCCATTCCATCATGTCTCTGGATGACAGTGAACTCGAAAACGAGCCAGCCAGTCTGCCTGCGAGTCGCGGAACCCGCTGGGAACAAGTCTACGTCGATGGCGACACGAAGTTGGTGCAGCGTGGCGGCCTTGATCTCGATGCCGGCGATTTCGAGCCAAAGGACGTGTGCATCACAACAACGCCGCCTGCTGAGTTATGCAATTCTTACATGGACAACCGGCAAAACGATGACACGCCCCTCAGTCTGTCCACCGTAGCAGAATTGCACCCCTCGATTGCACAACAAACCACACAAACTGCATTTTCGAGCTCAGACGCCGGGCCCCGCCGCCAACCATCAAACAAAGCATCCTTCAGTGATCGAATACACAACCCCAACCCCACAGACGATCCCCAGCTAAACAACACCTTGACCAATCTTGAGAGCGAGGTCGCAATGGACACAAGCATCGCGAGCAGCTCTGCATTTACCGCAGGGGATGTCGATCAATTCACCGTCTTCCGTGCGCCTCTGCACCAGGATTCCGGCTTCAACGAACCTGAACGAGTGCGCGTATCGCTGGAAACGGAAAGAATACGACAAAGTCTAGAGCAAATGACGGATCTGAGACGAGCGGAGGAGGAACATGTGGAAGGGAAGCTCTGGGGCGAGAAAGAGATGGAGAGGGTAGTCGAGTACCCTGCGCTGGGGCATTTCAGTACTCTGACGACTGCGGAGAGTGAGGAAAAGCAGCCTTCGGATTTGAAAGAAACGAGGACGATAATAGAACTCCCAGCACTCGGCCATTTCACTACACCCGCAACCGCAGAGATTGAGAAGAAGCGCGAGAAGCCCGCAGAGGCGCTGCTGGACGAGAAGGGATCTAATACGACGATGAGGCCGCCCAGCCTGTCGATACCGGAATTTCATCACGGCGTACCGAAACCTGTAGACGTAGGCCTCGCGGCCGAACCTCCCAAGGAAGAGCGAATGGCATCAGAACAAGGCGTTCAACTCTCGACGGCCCAGTCTGATTCCGCTGGAGATACAAACCCCAGCACCCAACCTCCTTGAAACACCATGCCTTATATGCATTTTCGCATTTCAACACCACACATATAGTTTATTTGTCCTTTCCCCCCTTTTTTTTCTTTCATCCCTGTCCTTGTTCTTGCATACATGTCCCTCACACTTCTTCTTCATTCAAGAGGGACTTCATGACTGTAACATTTCTTATCAAGCGAGCTAAATAGAATATCGGGTTTTGTTTTGTTACATGTTTTCTAGGTGCAGGGTAGGGAATTCATATTAGCGAGCGATTGTTTCGGGTGGATGGGGTTTTTAGGATTTAGTGTTCGTTGGCAGTTCGTGCGGGATACCATGGGGTGTTTTAGGTTTTAAATGGAAAATCTGTTTTGGGTTTGGAGATTGTGCTTGTGATTTTTAATCGTCTGTGGATGGTGCGTAGGGGGCGTGCTCGACACAGCAATAGTTGAGAATTGGATTCGTTTGCCTCCCTGCAATAATAGAGTATCGGTAAGCGGCTCTTAGGGACCTGTATTTTGTAACTGCAAACGATCCTAAGCAGTCTGTAGAGTATACTTCTAAATTTTACTTACGTATTGCTAGCTAAGATGTAGCTAAGAGCTCGAGTTTTCCAGAGTTGATACGACCCTTTTTCTGTCACCTATGATACCCTTTATTCCTCCCCTAGGGTTGATTCAGATATCATGGAAAGAACTATGGGGTAATCATTCCATCATGGTTTCTTCCCAAACGCTTCCCATGTGCCTCCTTTGACTGACTTCCAAGCGAAATCAAGATATAACCCCCACAAAGGTGAGATGACCATCAAATAGATAGTACCATCGTGATCATGGTTTGTGAGGTAGATAGCGTAATCAAACGGGAGGTTCAACTAAGGTTAAAATAGGCGCCTTGGCGTCCGCATGTGCGTCACCACTCTCCCAGTCAGTCGCCGCATCCCATCGTGTGCGATCAAACGAACCCAGAACATGTCTCCAAGACGATTTTCAGGGTCGGTGGGTGCTGACGATCTCTGGGCCTTCCAATACCCTACACTATGCCGCCGATAATACCTCGCAAGCGTCTCCAATCCGACTCGCCACCTCCACAGCAACCTGCCAAACGGGCGACGCGTCACACGTCTTCACGTCGCGTCAGGGAATCAATATTCCAGACTTTGGACACTCCTCCCACCCTCTCACGATTGGCTTCGAAGACAAAAGCTCTTCTAGAGCAAGAAGATGACTCCGAAAGCAGTGAGGAAGAGAGCACCGAGGACGAGTTCGAAGATGTCGATATTGGGGGTCCATCCAGTTTGAAGAACAAGGGCAAGGAGAAGGCAGAAGATGCGGATTGTAGTGCTGACGAGCAGTGGGAGGATGCCCTGATAACCCAACGGCTAGAAGACGAGCCCGTCCCCGAGATATCGGGAGACATCAACGTCACGGTTTCGGCGCAAGGAACACAGACGGCGTTCGCTACGCCCGCCGGGAAGAAGGGAGCCTCCAAGATCCAGCGACAGGTCAGGATTGAGACGCATTGTATGCATGTCCAATTCCTCATGTTTCATAACCATGTACGGAATATGTGGATCGCGGATAAGGTTGTACAGAAGACGCTGGTGCATGACTTGAGCGCTAGCTGTTGGAAAGAAGTGGAAAGATACTGGAGGGACACCGGTATAACGGATGGGCCCGAGCACATTGTGGAAGGAGCATGGCCTGGGAAATGGGCTAGACAGTCGCAGACCTCGAATTGGCGGGACACTGGGAAACAAGGGGTGAAGCAGTACGCCCCGGCCAAGGACAAAGCTGCGAAGAGCAAGGCGACGAGGGCTTCTGTTTCACAGAAGCACAATGAAGATCGTAATCAGAGGGATTGGGGAGCTGGGTCTGATAGATTGGAGGCCAATACGCCGAACCTTTCAGCTGGCGATCCCCTTTTCAGGCTGTTGAGGAGCCTCACGGCCTACTGGAAATCCAAGTTCAAGATAACAACGCCCTCTCTGCGCAAGCGCGGCTACCTGTCACCGGCGACTTGTCAGGCGGAGATTGCTGCTTGGAGGGAGGACCCATCAGACCCAGACACTTTCGGTGAGCGCATTGAGAACCGCGAAGGGTTTCGGAAGTTGGCGGAGACATATCAAGGAAGCCGAGATGTTGGCCAACAGTTGTTTACAGCGCTGTTACGAGGACTCGGCATTGAGGCAAGGATGGTTGCAAGTCTCCAGCCTTTGGGTTTCGCTTGGAATCAAGCGGAGGAAGGAAAAGCGAAGAATCTGGAGAAGCTGAAGACTAAGACTGAACTTGCCCCCGTGACCCCTAGAAAGTCCAGTGCTACAAAGCCAGTCACCACCAACAGGAGCCCACAGGCTACTAGAGGCACGCGAGTTTCTCCGATCAATCTCTCTGATGATGACAGTAGCAGTTTGAGTAGTCTCGTATCCCTATCCTCAGATCCCGAGCTCGACCCCAATCCTGCTAAACCGCCTAGCAAGAGCCGCAAATACGGTGAGGAACTTCCATACCCAACATATTGGACTGAAGCGATCTCGCACTTGACAAACACCCCGATATCAGTTTCTCCCTTACCTCGCTCCGTTATCTCCACGTCATCGGCTTCCGAAGGGCTTTCAGACTTCTACTGCCGTGGTGTGGCAGCGGAGAAAGCCAAACAAGTCTTCGCGTACGTCGTCACTTTTTCATCTGATGGCTCAGCTAAAGATGTCACTACGCGGTATTTGCCGAAGCAACAGTGGCCAGGGAAGACCAAAGGGGTGAGACTACCCGCCGAGAAAGTCCCAATATATAACAGACGTGGAAAGGTAGTGAGGATGGTGGAGTACGACTGGTTCAAAGATGTGCTGCGGCTATACGCTCGACCGCACAGTCAGCGTCAGCCTTGGGACGAGATTGAAGAGGAAGGCGATCTTGTTCCCCAACAGCCTGAGAAACCTAAGTCTATGGACGAAGAGGGCGGCAAGGAAACGCTGCAGGGCTACAAAGACTCTGCCATGTATGTATTGGAGCGGCACCTGCGCCGTGAGGAGGCGTTGAAACCGGGCGCGAAGGTGATCCGTTATTTCGTCACCGGTAAAGGAGATAAAGAGAAGAGAGAGCCTGTATACTACAGGAAGGACATCGTCACCTGTAAAACAGTCGAATCATGGCATAAGGAAGGCAGAGCGGTCAAAGAAGGCGAGCAACCTCTAAAATACGTCCCTATGCGAGCAGTCACGGTCACCCGGAAACGGGAGATTGAGGAACGGGAGCGAGAAGAGGGCCAGAAAATCAAACAGGGACTGTACTCTCGTGCCCAAACGGACTGGATCATTCCTGAGCCGATCAAAGACGGCAAAATACCTCGCAATGCTTTCGGCAACATCGATGTCTATGTCCCTACTATGATACCAAAGGGGGCCGTCCACATCCCTCTCAAAGGCACAGCATCCATATGCAGGAAGCTGGGTGTTGACTATGCTGAAGCTTGCACTGGGTTTGAGTTTGGCAAGCAGCGCGCAGTTCCGGTTCTCACCGGCGTAGTGGTTGCGGCGGAGAACGAAGACATGGTCATCGACGCTTGGGAAGCTGATCAAGCGCAGAAGCAACAGAAGGAGGACGACAAACGGACCGCTCAGGCCTTGTCGATGTGGAAGAAGTTTGCCTCTGGGTTGCGAATCATTGACCGAATGAAAAGAGAGTATGGCGAGGATATTGAGCTTCCGGGACCGAAGGAGAAGGCCTCAGCCTCAGCCTCAGGCAAGGTAGGCACGAAGAAGTCAGAGTGGGACGCTTTCGAAAATCATACCGGTGGCTTCGAGGGCGGATTCATCAGGGAGGATCACCACCCTCAGCCTGGTGAACTGGCTGGAGGCTTCCTCCACGATGATGATGACGGTGCTTCCACCGCCGATGTCTGTCCTTCTAGCCAGGGCGGCGAGATGAAGAGGTTCTCTGGATTGACGATCGATCACGGCGAGGGAAAACCGACGCCCACTCAAAACACACTTGCTGCGTTGGCAGACCGAGCTCCTATATCGCTTCATGCCGCACATGAAGACACGCCTGAAGAGGATGTCGACAGTTCCAATGATAAAGCGAAGGTCCCAAAAGACGATAGCGACGGCTCAGCTTCCGAATCCGCCAGTACAGGCATTCTTCCGGTTAGAAAACGCGCGGGCGGAAAACCCGCAAGCCGTAGGACGATGGGTAGAAGAGAGAGAGTCCTCGGGTCAAAAGCCCAGCACAATTCACTCCACAATGGGACTTCCGATGCTGACGTTGCCGATAGCGCTGCCGCTGGAGCAGGCACTCGAACAAGATCCAAGCGCCAGTCAGCTCGAAAAGCCAATGCCAGAGTCAAAAGCCATTTCTTCGCAGATGCTGACGAGGAAACCGACCTTTCTCCTAGTAGGAGCTAAAAGAGTTGAGCAAGGCGGAAAGACAGCTAACGGACACAATAACCTGGTTGCTCATATGGACTGGTGTGGTTTGGCCCATCGCGCCGCCGCATCAACTATGTGGCTCACCTGCGTGACTTCTGCCAAGGACCTCTTTATTGCGAGACTTGAATTATAGAGGTACCAAGCTATGCATTGCAGTGAGAACTCAACAGACCGCCAGGCTCAGGCCAACGGTTGAGGGGGCCGATTTCCCCGGCGAGCGCAAATCCTACCTTAAACACCTCCAAATCCCAGCGTCTTCGGCAATGAGGAGCTGCGGGTGCTTTGAAGTGGTCCACCATTTTTGCTAAAGGAAATATGGAAAGCTGTACGTCGGGAATAGAGGATCATTGTTGACGACATATCTGGGTTCGTCGATGTAGCCAATGAGAAACAGAATAGACAGCCCCATTCCGCAACACTCAGATACCAGTGGACAACAGAACAGTGAATAGTGGCCAACCCCAAGCCCATGAATCAGTGGTGCGGGCTGTGTGATAAAACGGCCCATTAGTGCGAATTCCAGAGAGGTCCAAGTCTTCTAACCCTTGCACCTCCACTTCCTTATGCATTGCTTGTTTCCAACTTCGTCCCGTTCTAGGGTATGTTTATGTCCTCGTGAACCCCACGTGCGCCACCGCGCGCCAGAAGGATACATTGTGCTGACACTGGGACGCCTCTGCTTCTGAGGTTTTATGAACTATGCATTACCATTGGAAAGTTTGTCGCTGTCTTACCGGCTATTCTCGTATTACTGATCGTTAGTTAGTACGTCCTTGTTCGGATCTCGATGTAACAAGTTAGGTTAAAGAATAGATAAGCGTCGAGCTATTGGACCCGAGTAGAATTTCCCTTTTCTGAATTTATCAAGTAGGACTTGCTTCTTGAAAGCACGATATTAACAATCACCTATAAGTATAAAAAGACTTAACCTGCTACAGTATCGGTGCAGTTGGGCACGACAAGTACTTTCACAACCATTTGACTAGACATTTCCCAGCTACATTTGTATCGCAAACATGCAGTATAAATTTCTCCTCCTCCCGGCCTTCTCCGCCCTCGCCCTTGCGCAAGGCACACCAGGCAGTCCAGGCTTCTACAACACCGTCGCCGAAATCTACTCTGGCCGCGACTGTAATTCTACCACCTTCGTCTGGGCGGACCCCATCTTCGGCAACGGTGGCACATGCCAGCCTCTGGATCGAAATAACAACACACCGGATATCTATAGCTATAGGATAACGGGGCAGTGGCCCGGTTGTTCGGGTAAGTTTTGCGGCTTCCTCAGGCGCGGTGTTCATTCACAGTTCACTTTTATTGATGAATGGGAGTGCTGATGGAAAACAGCGAACCTCTATGTCACTGATGATTGTTCGGGTACTGCGTTTCCCGCTTATCCAGGAGAGTGTGTTACTGCTCCTCAAGGCACCCCTTTTGTGCAGGTTTTCGTGAAGTGCCCATTTTCTTGAGTCAAGAATGGATCATGGGTGGGGCTCTTGGTTTACTACGGCCAACGGATGTCTTCTCAATTTGGAACTAGGTTAGGTGCTGATAACTGTGGACGGGAATAATACCAAGCTCAATGTACGTGCTTCATCACCATAGGCAAGTGTCAACGCGCCCGATTTGAATGTGATCAACAATCTCAGCCCGTGAAATTTCCCGGTTTTGATCTTGCCCCCCTTTCTAGCCGGTTATCAAGTAACTGAGGTTTTCTTTGGTGTTGCTTCAAAGGCCAAAGCAGTTTGGTTTTTAATCCCTAGTAATGTTCATGTTGTATGTATATTCTTGCTTTATTCACTCTTGATTTTTGCGTTGGCGCTGTTACGAAGACATCAGAACAGTCCGTCAATCTATAACTTGTGGCTTTACTCAGACGTTAGCCTACACCCTGTGTAGTCCATTTTAAGTTAGCGCCCACAGTCACGTACGTCCGTACGCAGTTTGCCGTCACCGCCAAGGCCATGGACATATAAGAAGAATGGATCACTGGTTATGGTCATCTAGGTTATCACGTGGTTATTTTCTGTTTATTTCGGCTTCTAACAAGAAGGCAGAACAAGGGAAACAGAGGTAGGCGTTTGATGCTATACTTGTGAAGTACGAGTAGCCCACCATGTCATTTTCCAATCAAGCTACAGGCCAAACTCTGAGATTGTGCGGAATTTGATCATAATGAGGTCCATTAAACCAATCAGGTGTCTAGACTACCTTCACATGTGTAGGGACTATCTCCCTGTCCCTCGCCGGAGTTTCTTGCGAAAATCAAGTGCTCCGCTACCTGGCTATTTTCTTACACGCGATAATACTGAGTTGAAACGCGTAGGTATATGTGGTAATCTCTTCCACGCTTAACCCCGCCTGTGCGAGTAATTCACGCCATTGTCCCTCCGTGCGTTCCACGGCGGAGAACTGGGACATCATCGCCAAATCGGTTTGCGTGACATACCAATCAACGTTTTTATCTGGAACAACGATCTCGTCAAGAAGTATAATGGAGTCCTCAGACATTGAATCCACGGTATTTTTGAGTATCTCGAGGCACTTGTCATCGGCATGGTCATGCATGATGGCTCGGAAGTAGTAGAATTTGGCCCCTGTGTCCGTTAAATATGGGGTTACGAGGGTGGTGAAATCACCAGAAATATATGCTTACCCTTGACTGGTTGCTCCGTAAAGAAGTCATATTCCATTTTTTGGATTTCCAGCCCATCTGGGAATTCGGCTTCAGCCACAACAGCAGGGAGATCTTGAAGGATGACTTTTCCTGGCAAGTTTGGATATTTTGCCTTGAGCTCAACACACTGCTGGCCAGTGCCTCCGCCAACATCGACGAATACGGGTTTGTCGGAAGGCCAGTCCTTGAATTGTTCCTCGATTGGCAGGAATGAGAAGCAATTCTTCGTGCTGGATCTCTGGGCGTACATAAACCTATTGAAGTATGTTGTCAACCGTTGATCTTTATGAAGCCATGCCCAAATTGGCAGATCAGTCTTCCAGGCTTTATGGAAAGGCGTGTCAATCAGGCTCGTGGGGTTTCTGTAATTCTTTTCGGCGAGGAAATCGGGAATTGCTTGGAATGATGGCCCGAGCACGTCATTGCTATTAGGGAATCGATATCAGTGATAGCTCCAATGCAACTTCTCAGGTGCGCGTACCAGAAGTATATCCCGGCTTGGATTTCTGGGACCGCGAGGTTCTTCGTCGTTCTTGAAGCAGTGAACTCGTCTTTGTCGGTTTCCTTGATGATACCGAGCGAGGCTTGGTGGCGAAGAAAACGCCCTGTGAAACAGTAAGCCAATGAGCGCAGTTCAATAAAGGTCCATCACATACCCAAGAGGACAGGATCTGCACCAGTCTTCTCTGCAAGATCCGCCAAAGACAGCGGCTTGGCGCTTGCGGAGAGAATGTCGAATATTTTCAAGTCGAGGCTGACGCGTACTGATGCTATTGTCAAATTCTGGAAGCACTTAGATGAGACAATAGTGAATGACGGACTGCGACACTCACCGTATATATTAGACGTTGCATCGTCTCCTCCGGTGGCTCTAAAGCGTACTGAAGTTCTCTCAGCGCATTTATGGTTGTCTTTCTCGTCTTCTCATCCACTCCACTATTGGCCAATTTTTCCACTTCTACGGCGGCACGAGCGAGAATATCCTCCATGGTTGAGCAATCAAGGATGCTGACGGGTTAGTAGAATAGATTGAGGAGACAGTGTCGGTTGAGTGTGAGAAAAGTAGGAGCTATTGATGTCGTTGAGGCATAAGCCCAATGTACCGATTGCACTTTCCAAAGCTGAGCTGCACTTTGTTGCCAAAGAGACGAAAGCGGGGTAACCCAACAATCTGCGCCCGGGGCGAAGTGCTGTGCCGCAGAGAGCATACGAACGTGCAGTCTTGTGCAACAATAAGCCCAGCGCCATTACAAACCCATTCCGGTTGCCTTCTTCCCGTGTTTTTCACCCTGCAGGCTTACCTCAATTTGGGTGGTCAGACTGCATGATTCAGCTTATTCGATCTGCATGGAATGACCCGGTTCTATCCTATAGTTGGATCATGGTCCGAAGTCCGTTGCTACGCATCAATGTATCAGTGAACGACGTTCTGACGAATCATCGGTCGTAAGGGGTTGCACCAAGGCGCACCCAATGGTGGTAAAACCCACGGAATCTGGACCTTTCGTCCTGAGATAACGTGGCCCACTCTTCCAGAGCCTCATCGACACTCTTTTTCTTTTTGCGACGCCATCGTGAGCAAACTTAGCGACTTCATATTTTGTGTCGTTTCATATCATTCAAATCACCATGTCTGGCTCTGCCGGCGTATCCCCTCCTGCACCGCAGCCGCCGCCGCTAACGCGACCAGCGGGTGGAAATGTTGATCGTGCTGGTGCACTTCTCGCCATCTACTGGGTAGAAGTCTCTCTGGCCATCACTATAGTATCTATGCGCATGTATGCTCGTTATTTGACGCGGAACTACGGCTGGGATGATTGGATGATGGTCATCACTCTGGTATTCTGCATTATCCTACTTCAAAGCTACTCGTTTTAACATTCTCAGTTCTTTCAAATCTGTCTTGCTGCATTTGTGACCCAATACGCTCTAATTGGGGGAACGAAGCATCTATACTACCTGAAGCCCGAAGAAATGTTCGACGTTCTGAAGTGGAGCTACGTCTTTCAGTGCTGGGGCATCTTTGCATGCACACCCGCCAAACTCTCCGTGGCTCTATTGATCAACCGCATTATGCGTCCTTTCCGAGGCTGGAGGTTCTGGGTGCTTGTGATAGCCATGGTACTGATGGCTCTCCTCAATACACTGGATAGTATCTTCACGTATGTGCAATGTAACCCCGCAAAAGCGCTCTGGGACAAAACGATCACGGATGCGAAGTGCTGGGACCCGAGTATTCAAGCCAACATTTCCATTGCTCAAGCCTGTAAGCGCGACAGGAAACAGATAATTGACTATTGGGTTGCTGATACGGCGCAGCTTTTAACGTTTTTTGCGACGGCCTTCTGGCCATCATTCCAGCTACTCTTCTTTGGAAACTTCAGCTGCCTCTTAAGAAGAAAATTGGGCTATGTGTTCTACTAGGGTTAGGGTTATTGTCAGTATCACGTTGTCATGACTCACTTTCATCGTTCTAACGAACTCTAGTGCCGCTGTAGCTGGAAGCATCAAAACGAGCTTACTGGCTAACCTCAGCGCACGATCTGATCTCACATGGGAAATGTATGATCTGATCATCTGGGCTGGTACCGAGAACTTTGTTGTATTGTTTTGCGGATGCATCCCTCCCTTGAAGCCGCTTTGGGACAAACTCTTCTCGAAAGGAGGCAAATTGGCCTCTCTACACTTCAGTCGCGGTACAAGAGCAACGGAGGACGTGTCTCTTGTTGATAAGAATACATTGGGAAGCACGGCGGAGGCTTATAAGGTTTCGCAAACTTCGTACGTATCGCTTCCCAAGACCCAGTATATTACGAAGACGGATACATATACTGTCGTCTGAGATGTGGAGCTGCTGGTAGCAGTCGATGTGGTTTGGCGTATCGATTCAGGATAGAACTGTTAATTTCCTTTCAAATATTTGGTTTATATAGTTCCTTGTGTCACTTTATACACATCTCTCAACCAACCTAAATCACTTATCGAATTACTCCTTCTTGCTTGAAGTGGATAATGGTATATATCAAAGGGTCCTTGACATTTGGACCAAGAGAAAGACTCCTCGCCACTCAAAAAACTCACGATCCTTGATCTTTTGGTCTGCGCGTAATCGCGAGTTCAGTATCATCCACGATTCTGCCTTTCAAGCTGTGAAGAAAGGTGTCCCAATCGATGCAGGTGTGTTTCGGTCGTTCAGGGCTTAACAGTGGCTTTTCCCATCGGTCGTGCCATACGAACGTTGTCAAGCTCTCAACATCAGCATGACACATTGCCGCCTCCCTCAGCATGTCCACGCAGTGATCAGCATGGACCTGCAAGTCCCTGAGCTCCTCTTCTGTGATGTTGGGATGGTAATATTCCCTGTAGTTCACCTGGTGAAAAATCTTAATGCAATGGAGTTCGTGGTAGACGCCGAGCCACGCGAGATAACCGCCTCCAGGAAGAGAGACAGAGGTGCGGTTTCGGGAACGAAGCTCGGATCCAGAAACGCGGAGGTGCATGGTTTTCAAAAGTTGTCCCCAAGCTTCATCCGTACGCTTGCTTGGGCTACCAATATAGGGACTGTCTCGCATCATCGCATATTTCCGTTCGAGATATCGCAGGTCTAGTTCAGGGAAAGCTGTCACAGTGTGAGTTACCGTGATAGGACAGGGAGAGTGGTTTTGAGGGTGTACCTTTGTTTCTTACTTCTCTCCCATGATTATGAGTATATGATAAAATTGTAGCGATGGCCACGGCCGTGTATAGCAAGACAAGAGTGACGTGTATTAGAAGGGGTCGGTATCGGGAGCTTCCTATCTGGGACCGAATGGTTGTTTGGCTTTCTGAGGCCTTGTCCGCGATATCATGAGGCAGAAACGGTATGCTCTCTGCTCCAAACTCATCTTGTTGTAAACCCTTAGTTCCGCCCATTTTCTACAAAATCGCTCGAGGGAACCGCCTGTCTAAACGCGATTCACAGTATATCACGCAGGATCAGCCTTTCCGCTACGAGATGGGCAATCTCGGGGCCTTGGTTCTGGCCGGGGTGTTCGGAGAGCTCTACTGTCGCATGCAGCTGCGTCTCATTGCAGAAGTGTCGGCTCCGAGCAGTCTAAGACAGACGATTATTGACTATGCAAGCCTTGGGGTAATTGTCCCGAGGCTTACTGTCCCGACCTTGAGGGCAGTGGAGCCAACGGTCGGGCTACATTCCACTTTCACTGGTCTTGTACTACACTAGGAGCAAAAGGCGATACCTTAGCTGGGATTCATTTAGGCTGTATATCACACCGCTAGAGCGTTGGATTTGGGGCAACTTTTGTGGAACGCGCCTGCTGGCCCTGCAGAGCGTTAGAGCCCTGTTCGGCACCGATAATCTTCCTCGGCATGTTCGCTGTAGCATTGCTTCATGGAACCAGTCGAATTGATTACCGACAAGGCAAGGCAACCTTCAGTGCTATGTGCCCATTCTCGGGATCATGACACCGTTATATAGACCTGATCCTCTTGCATTGGAAGTGCCACTGCTACCAAGACTTACACGGACTTTGCAGCTACGCTGAAGCTTACAAGCTGAATCAACAGTCACTATGAAACTTCATCTTGTTATCATCGCCGCCCTGGGCGCCCTCGGTCTTGCTCATCCCACGAGCAAGCCCAATGGTAATCAAATTATCTTCCTGGTATGCTACGTTGTCTGAGAAGCTCTTAGGGTCACCAGACGAAGCAATCGTGTATCCGTCCGAAAAGCTCTACGCTGAAGAGTACAAGAGAGATGCCCACGATGCTGACGAGGCTATCGTGTATCCGTCCGAGAAATTGTATGCAGAGGAGTACTGAGTTACTGTGGCAAGGCACAATGCACTTGCATTGGGAGTCCTTTGTCGGGGAATGCAGGTGTCAGTCTCATTGGTGATATCTGGCCATTCCCAGGGTTCCCAAGTTCGTACTCTACGGGTCTATCACGCACGGATCAACCGGGGAAGGTTATGGAGGATGCAGCAGAAATATTATTCCTTGATATACTTGGCAGTACGCACAATAAACCTCCTCAATATCATTCCTGCGCAAGACTTCAACGTGTTTCACGGTGCAGTTAATCGGTTCAGTCAGCACCGGGACAACGAGTCAAGAGACTGTCGACAATCCTGCGTTGAAGTCCTGCAATTGATCGAATTGGAAGTTGATCCGATATTCGTGACGTGATGGGGCGCATAGTCAATGTTATGAAATATTGTAGCACAAGCGGCAATGGATTCAGACGTAGCAGTCAGCATCCCTACATTGGGCAAAGATGCGAAGATAGCTGTTTATTTTAATGCATGGTCAGACTGTCTTTACTTGGGGGCCAATAACGGTGTTTACCATGCAGACTATTAGTAGATGACTGCAGCATACGTAAATGCATTGTTGAGTGGTTCAGCTTCTACAACGGTTACCAAGACATTTTCTACGCCCGCTTACCGCCCGTTCGGGGCAAGGCGTAGTCGGGCCCAACCTTTGGATGTGGATTCTCCGGCTAATATGTGTAGGAAACTTACCAGCCTTACGGGACCCACTCGCGCGAACTGTGGAGCGACTGCCCTATCATGCGCTCAACCCCAATACACGTTTTGCATCATCAGGCAAACTCTGCAGCTGATCGGACTTCTGCTTTCATTCCATTGGGCGTTTGTCGGCTTGAGAAGTCCGAAAATTGGGCTGGACCTCAGTATGCGGATATCGGGGACCGGGGAGCTGAGGGAAGGAATGACAGCACATCACCCTCTTCACATGCAGAATGAAGATCAGCCGGTAGTTATGCGGATACTCTAACCCGGTACGACAGGCTCGACGGTTTCCGGATCTGCAACGGTATCAACGAACCGGATGATCTCGCGCTGCATGTAACGTCTGCCTTCAGCTTTGCTGTGCTTACATGGAGCAAGAATTGAGAGGAGGAGCTGTGTCTTGATTCTCTACCCCGTGGCGTCCAGTGTCAAAAAATTGTGGAAGTTCTCTACCTATCTTGATACTATGCAAAATGTCTTCCCAGAAGCATGAATACATTCCCGTATCGGATTCAGAACAGTACCTTCTGAATATACCATACAAGGAGCGGAGGGTTGGTGCGAGAGCCTTCTTCGTGCTAAGCATAGCTATCAGCGTGTTCGCCAGTACTCTTGGAGGGTTCTTCGCCGGGACTCTGTATGCAGGAAAATACATGAAGCATCGCCATACGGTCGAGGAGGGGCCTGTGCATTGTAAGTGGAAGAAAGTCATGCCTTGCAAACATCGCACTTATTAGGGACAGTGGATCCGGTGACGATCAAGTTCACCTCTAATCGAGCATTTCTCCAACATCCCTCGAACGCCACTGAGGAGTTATGGAAGACTCTCTATCCCAAAGACACCCATGGTCTATTCGAGTACCCAGATGATCACCCTGAGAGGACAGGATTTGCAGCTTTTCACCAGCTACATTGCGTTGTAAGTTCTCACTCGCTACATGTCTATCATCAAATCTCACAACACGTCACCAGGACGCACTCAGGCGCGGATACTACCAACGCGAAGATACAATCGAAGCTCTGAAGACTGGACAAAAGCTTCCAGAATTTGAAAGAGAGGTCGATGAAACGCATTATCTGCATTGCATTGAGTTCTTGCGACAGAGCGTAATGTGTCATGCCGATGCAACGATGCAGACCGAGGCGGAGTACCATCAAGGTATTCTTGCGTTTGGGGTTGAGTATCAGTGCAAGAATTGGTGGCAATTGGTAGACTGGGTGGACCAGAGAAATGCTGCGTTTCCGCCTTCTGGCCGATTTGATAGCGAGGACATTCATATAAGTCTTCATGACCATGGTCACGAGCACCACGATCATGGGCATTGATTTGGTGGATAATAGTGAACCGCTCAATGAGATACCGTACAATTGACTTGCTTTCTGGCGTTCTGCACTCATAGCCCTACTTTGGTGTCCAGTCTTGCCACTCTCTCGTCCACTTGACCAAATCATCCCAAGAACTACACTCATGCGCCGTGCCAAACCCTCTCACGCCTCCCAAGTCCTCCTCCACCTCCTCTATCGTAAGGTCTGGCCGACACATAAGCGCCTGCCTAAGTAAATCAATGCAGTGCCGCATATGTGGCGGGCTAGCCATCATCGGAATCTCAGACTCGTTGAATCGTTGTCCGGAAGTGGCAGCGTCGTACATTATGTAGTATCCATGACGAATGCCATCCAAGCAATGGAGTTGGTGGAAAGTCGAGAATGCTGAAAGCTTAGATGCGATAGTCGGGTGTTGGAAGAAGCCAGCGCCGGAGGGGAACAAGTGGAGCCAGGCGTAATCTGATTCTGGAGACGGATGGGATCCGAATAGCCGCTCATATTGAAAAACACGTTGTATAGAGCGTACTGTGCCAGTTATGAGATTGCTGCAAAATATGAAGCAGTCGCTGGAACTCACATTGGGGCTCGTGTTTCACTTGGGACTCAATCGCTGACAGTCTCCCCAGAACAAAAGATAACAGAGCCAGAATGAATGCGAGAAGATACGGTAATACGCGCATATAGCGCTTCTCGATAAATTTGAGCGAGCGCGGAGATTCAGGATCCATAAGAACGGTGTAGTGGTGACTGAGTGCCATGGTTACCAAAAGCTGGCTGTAGATTCTTCCTCGGATGAGTAGGAAAGATATGGTATCGTTCTACATTGTAGAAATACGAAACCTGCCATGATATACGAGTTTGCACGTGCTCCGCGGCGTGCATCCCAGCGCTTACCATACCCTAGGGTAGCTGTGCATTGCCCTGTTTATCCGGCAAGGCAGCTATTGGCCTGATGCACTTGGGGTAATCCTCGGACTTCAGTCGCAACGTCCCGATGGACCTGTCTGTATATAATCAGCTAAAGATCAGTGAGCCTTCTTCTAATTTCACCTACCAACAATCCGCACAATACTCACAAAAAGCAGACGACCACTATGAACGACGGCGACGAAGAACCCCGATGGACAGGAACTCGCATCGTCAAACTCGCGTCAGATATCCTGAAAGAAGCGAAACAAATTGAGCATTTCCTCGCTGAGAACAAGCTGCCCACTCCATCCTTCGAGATCAATTGCATGGACGACCTTCCCAGTGAATTAGAACCTGCACAAAATAGGCTTCTCCAAAGTTGCGATGAGCTTACAGCTCTCATACAAGGGCCTCAGAAATTCATATCCAGCTTCGCTAAAGAGGTGAGGCTAGAACAGGCACAGGTATCAGCATATAAGGCTCACTTAGGAAAAGCACAACCGGACGACCTCCCTCCACGCAATCATCCACTTTAAAATCGCGCAAAAGGTTCCTCTAGACTCAACACTGTCAATTGCAGAACTCTCGACCGCAACAGGCCTAGCGGAAAACGACATTGCCGCTATCATCCGTCACGCTGCCACCTATCGAATCTTCACGGAGGTCTCGCCTGGAGTGATCGCTCACACTGGATTCTCACGTATACTAGCTACCGACAGTAACATCAGCAACTTCGTAGAAGTCGCGCTTGACGAACTTCTCCCCGCATCGACCAGAGTAGTCAGTGCCATGCAGAAGTGGCCGCATTCCGAGGAACCGAGCGAGACCGGCGCAGCCATAGCGAATAACTCTCCAAAACCCTTGTTCGAACTGTTGGAGGAGGATCCGGAACGCGCGAAAAGGTTTATAGGATCCATGAAGGGGTTTCTTGACTCGCCTGCTTTTTCGCCACGACACCTTGTCGAGGATGTCTACTGGAAGTCTGTGAAGAAGGTCGTTGATGTAGGAGGAAGCTCTGGAGCTATTGCCGTTGCCTTAGCGCGTGAGTATGAGAATCTGACCTGCGTGGTTCAAGACCTTCCAGGGGTGATTGGAATGACGGAGATCCCTGAGGATTTGACCGACAGAGTAACCACGGAGGCGCATGACATGTTCGAAGAGCAAACCGTTCTGGATGCGGATGTGTATCTCCTCCGGTTCATCCTGCATGATTGGAGCGACAAATACGCTGCGAAGATATTGAGGAACCTCATTCCGGCGTTGAAACTCGATCCGAGAAGAAGAATACTCATCAATGATGCGTGTCTACCGGAGTTTGGGGCTATGAGTTTATATGATCAACGGTTCGCGAGGGTGACGAGCCTTTCCATGAAAGCTATTCAAAATGGACGGGAAAGATCTCGGAGAGATTGGGAGAGCGTTTTATCTCTCGCCGACCCACAATTGGAGCTGATGAGGGTTGTTACGCCACCAGGAAGTGCACTGTCGATAATAGTGGTGAGGTTGGGGTAAAATTTGATCTGCCTTTCAGAGCTGCCCATGTTTCGTAGTTTCCGTAGGTTTTCGTTGCGTCGTCAGGCAAATCGTTCGAGAAACAAACATATAATTGTTGCACCGACAAGCTCGCCAGTGACGGGAACAAAATTGGATGAATTCTGAATTCTGATCAAACGTTGCAAAACATGAAGGGACCGGCCTTCAAGCGCAGATATCATCCACAGATGCAAACGTGGAAGAACGCGCTACCCCACAGAGTCTTCTCTCGCGCTAATCCATTTCATAATCCACATTGATTGCGGAATCCCTCCTATTCCCACTCGGGTGCTTATGTACCTTCGCCTTCGGCTTCGCCTCTGCAGTCGCCATGCCCTCACCCGCCTGCATCGGCGGTCTCCAGTTATCCACTCCCTTATACGCCAGATTCTCCTCTCCATGCATCAGCCTCCTCCAATTCTCTGGTGTCCTCACGACCGCGACAACATAATCCTTCCCGTTTGTGCTCCCAGGATCGTACTGGTACCTCACTTCCGCGCCATCCTCTGCTAAGTACCGGAAAAACTCATCGCCGGTTTTGGGTTCTGGGTAGAGGAGAGAGGAAGCGTCGGCGGGTGTTGCGGGGCGCGATATGCGTTCTAGGGAGATGGGACCCTCGCCATTTTCGGAGCGAATACTTGGATCGAAGTCGTATTCTATGAGGCTTTTGGTGGAGTCGAGGAAGCGGTATATTGGTTGTCGTACCATTGTTGATTTAGGTAGACGATATTGGCAGTGGTGGCTTTGCGGTGAGGTTGAGTTCTCAAGGTTTTCAGTCAAAGGGAGTTTATATGTTCACCGGCGACTGATTAGTGGTGACAAGAGTTGTTGATTACGATTGTGTATTGATGGTAATGTGGTGTATAGTGTAGTTATGAGGTGATGGGAATCAAAGAGGTCGAGCTTCACAGATGAGGATCTCGGTTCCTAGTTATATTCTCCACGGTGGGCGTCACGATCGGTACCTGTTCCATTCTCATAGTCAATTGTCTCACTGTCCTGTGATCATCATGCCATCATCGCCGAAATGGACGCGTTCGTACGAGTCACGTGACGCGTCTTTATCGGCCCATATTCACCTGACGGAATCACACTAGCAAGGGTCCCCAGATGGATTCCTAATTCCCCCGCATTTCTCAAAGCCCCGTGTTCGAATCGGGTACGGTGCCGGGTTTTCAGCATGGTAGATGCATAAAAAGGTACATCGAAAAGTTGGAAAATCGGTCGATGGTGGTACAAAGAGTTGACAGGGGGGAAGTGACTTCTTTATCTCGATTCAGACAACCATCGTTCTGGATCACGATTCCCACAGGATGAGGTATTAACTTTTCGTGCTCATCTATGCTCTGGAAAATTGCCGGTGCTCTCGATCATGATGTATACATAAGAGGTGCATGACAAAGTCGGAGATCGGTTGATAGTACCAAGAGCTTAAGCAATTCATCCCTCGATTGACGCGAGAATCGTGCTTGACCGTGATTCCACGAGAGAGGTTTTTGGTCATCCAGAGGAGAGCTCATTGTGTCGACTTTTGCGATTGCCGGCCATTGACCTGATTTTGGTCCTGGAATGCTTATCGGATGCCTTGCAGTGATGTTGAACCGCAAGATCCATTTTTGATACTGCCAGCGCGGACACAGAATTGTTGCGCATTCGCCTAAGAAGGAAACACTTACCTAACGCGAATCGCTTCCTGGAGTAACCCCCTCGGGCCCGATATGGCACTGGGTAATTGTCACGTGACCTATGAGTTCTCTCACCATGCACATATGATGTTGCAGGCACCAGAGTGACAGAAAACGTGTCGCACTTTCTAACAGATCTCGTAAGCTTTAAGATGCTCTTAGGGACTTGTATTCTGTAACTGCAGAGAGCCCCTACGCAGTTAGAGGTGTGCACTTTTAGAATTTACTTACGTATTGCTAGCTGAGACCTGGGCAAAAGGCAGTGATTTCTGATGTGGGCTCAATTTCTTTTATGTCACCCGCGTGCCAGGCCAAACAAACATACAAATCTAGAGAAACCATTTCGGGCCCAAATATTCTGTCTAGACTTTGCAGTTTCGGAGTGATTGACATGTACGTTTTGTCCTCTCCATCGGGCTGGAAATACAATCGTAGATGATCCGCTTGCCAGAACCGTCGAGGAGTGAACATATCCAGCACTTTTTTTCTGGAATACTGCGCCCTCCAGGACGCGACGCCGGTTAGCTTCGGGTGTTCAAGCCTGTCCTAGGGCGAGGAGTAGCCGTGGGTGGGATAATGGCGATATGTGCAGCCACGCTCGGTGACGGCGGTGAAAGGCTCCTCGGTGAAAGGCCCTCAATGTCTCAGGCTCGGGCCGCTCGCGCAAGCAGGCTACCATAGAGAAATCTACGCGCAAGGCCGCAGCTCGTGCTCTGACGTCTTGAGTCCCAACCTCTGCACTTTTTTATCTTTTCACTGGCCAACCCCAGTCAACCATGTTTCCGCACACCCAATCCAGCGCAGGCCAATTCTTGCCTGTTCTCAACCCAACCCCACATCGACTCCTGCACCTCAGATTACAACCTCTTTTAGATCCAACATACTTTTCCGTCTATCACCAGCACATAACTTATCAATCGATTCGCAATGAGCGACCGTCCAGCAGGGCTGGAGAATGCGACGGTGATGTCCGAGTACAAAAACCCAAAGGACGGCCGAAGACTGGTGTACTATTTCGTCAAAGGACCCACGTATGCCGAGGATCGCATCTTCAAGTATCTCCAGTTCCTCCCGCGGGATCCTGAAGGGCCAACCTTCTACAAGGAGCTACCGGCCGACTGGATCAACAGAAATCATCAGTATTCCATGAGGGCGCGTGACCGAAATAAAAATGGCTGCCGAAGTCCTTCGAAGATTTCAAAAGATTTGGCCATTGAAGAGCAGAGAGGGTTTGATTCGTTGTATCGGGATCGAGGGAGAGGGAGAGTGAAGAGGATCCGTCGAGCGCGCCGCACCGCCTCTAGCACATCTGCACTCAGGCACGATATGGGCGCCCCAGAACTTGAGGCGGTTAGAGAAACATCGACATCCAGCGACACAAGAGGAGCAGCGCCACCTTTGACGGGCCAGGTGGTCGATGATGTGTCGAACGGCGGTGATGAAGATGCCCAGGTGTCCGACGACGGCGATTCCGATGCGACAATGGTTGGAGTCGAGTCCAACACCGCGGAGAACGATGCAGTCAAATTGCCCCCGTTGCTACGTCTACCGAAGACCCTCCTCTCCCGCATTCTGGTGGACGTGCTGAGTTACCGGAAGCTTGGCCCTCCCCTCGCGCTCCATGATCTCTCCACCATCCCGCCAGTATTCTATACGTGCAGGCAATTGCGTTTTGAGTCATGGAATCTGTGGGTCAGGTGCCCATTGCATATTCTGCTGCCATTGCCGCGAGACGTGGATCGAACTACTCGGGCGCAACTGGCCGGCATTGAAGCCATATACGGCAACGATGTCCCCAACCTTACGCTGTATTCTTGCGTTGTCAACGAGATCACGGCATATTCCATCGAGCAGCTTCAGCGTAAGCTGGCAAATGAGCCCGGTCTCTCGTCAGAAAGCCAGATCTTCTATCTTGAAAAGGGTCTGGAGGGGTTTGGAGGTCTTCGCGTATATGCCCCAGGTGTCCTGATGAAGAAGATGCGGGATTCGCCTGAGAAATTTGCAATGGGGAGCCGATATTGCTTGTCGTATGCTCCCACTCACCACTTGAATATCTTTGGGTGGATGCGCTATGCCGAGCTCACCGTAGCCGATCTAACAATCCAGCTCCAAGGAGCCGAAACGTGGAAGGACGCCGCCGCGGGGTGTCTTAGTGGAACCACCGCTATTTCAATCATAGCCTTGATCGCTTCGATCATCGTGTTTAAGCCAAGGGGCGTCAAGACGATAATCCTGAAGGGTCTGGCTGATTTCCGCGACTTTTTCGAGGAAGGCTGGCGGGATATCCCAGATCGCACTCCGCTTGTTGGCCGGGATAATCAATTACTGGATAGCCTCGCGTGTTATCCTTTTGACGGACGTTACAGGGACATCAAGGAAGTAGTCCCAGACGGTGACGGGGGACTGATGGAGAGGCATAGATGGGGTAACTTGTTTGGATTGACGTCTGAGGCGCAATGGGAGGGAATGATATTGATGGCTCGGTATGGAAGGCAGTATCCATCGTGGCAGTTCGTCGCGTGAGTAATAAGAGGTAAGGAGGATGGAGTCGGACACAGTGTGTGATACGCGCCTGTATGGGGAGTCGAGCGAGCTTGGATGATTGGATACACGGTGTTTTCTAGACAGGCAAACCTCAGGTATGAACGCTGGAATACAGATGAAGTCGAGAACCCGCGACCGTTGAAGTTGAGATTCCGATGAGGTGTGATGACGTGCAGCCAAGCTTTCTCGCCCTAAACCTAAAACGGGAAACGGGCAACCGCATTCCCCAGGGTCTTGGCAGAACATGACCGGTGATTGTGAATGTGCGTTGAGATATTTACCGTATCCGTAGAGACCGCCCAGACTCTGCTCAGTCATACGCCACTGCAGATACCTTTTCTCATTCATATCTCCCACTGTCCGAACCTTCATCAGCACCGCCGGATGCCTCTCCGAGTCGACACGTTCGTTCCCGCCGCATTCCACCGATAACACCGCCGTCGATTCTATCCCATGACCACGCCGCTCCAGCCTCGAGTATGTTAAGGAAGGTTTCCGCCTTACGGTTTGAGCAGATCCCGCGCGCGCGGTTGAGGAGATCTACGTAACGTCGAGTTGTTCAATGGACCAGCGGATATACGAATTATGGGACTCCCGTCGCCCACCTTTGTGGTGGGAATTCTCTTCCTGACCTACCTGCTCTTCTTCGTCCTTTTCGCCTTCCTACGGATAGCGACAGGGATCTCTATCCAGCGTCTGGGGTTCTCTGGCCTTCGTCGGATCTCGTTCACACCAAAAGATGGCGTTCGCATAGAGATACGAGGGCTAGGACTATCTTTCCATCGTCCTACCTTTGCACGGCCGACATGGGTCAGTGTGGTTGTGACGGAATTGAATGCTATTGTGGACTTGCGAGCCTTGGGCCAGAAGTCACAGACGAAGTCGGCGCCCTTTCAAGGAATACATATACCCAAACCATCCCTGGATGGTGCGCCAGTTGGGGACGCATCGGAGAAGGCAGAGGACACAGAGAGCGCGAGGAGCAAAACATGGGAGCGTCTCACCGAATTGAAGGAACGCGTAAAACGTCTGCATCGCCAAATTGAGTTGATAAAGCTCGTTGACCTGGATGCTACCTCCACGTCCCTGACGGTAGTGGACGTAGGCTCTCTCCAGTTTGGCAGCTTAACCATAGCCGTCGACACGCGCAGGAAGACTGTAGATCGTAGTCGTCTTTTCAACCACCATAAACCCAGCAAGAACAAGGAACATCGACCTGCGGAATGGATGATCACGTCTCGCAGCATCCTGTTCACGCCCGAGGGGAAAGAGTCGACCGAGATATTGGACCACTGCACGCTGAACATACATGGTATGCTTTACAAAGAGTTGGACGGCCTCCGCGATGCATCTATTGCACTAAAACTGGGGCGATTGAGCATACCATACGATGATATGAAGCTCTGCATGGAACGGGCCAAGGAATGTCACGCATCCTCACTGGAGGAGCAGGTCAAGCTTGGCCATTCCAACGTATCGTTTGCCGATGTCATAGAAGAGCTCGAGCGCCCGGGTAGCCACGAAGATAAGGTTGTGCGTACCATTTCTGATTCGAAAGAGTTTGCGAGCTCCATTATGCGTGGTATCCAAGAGTTTCAGTTCGCGGTGGGGTTTTTCGGGCTCACGAAGCAAGTGCAAGAGGCTAGCGAAACCGATCCGGCCGTTTTCCTGAATATGTCCATGAAGGAGGTTGGGCTGGACCTCCTGAGGCTGGACCCGCGCAGCCCGGCACATTTGATGTACTTTTCCCGCGACGACATTGCCCACCAAGCCCTCCTCGCCGCTATATCCATATCTATTGGTATTGATGACGGCCATGGCCATCCCGAGCGGCTTTTATACATTCCTATGGCTACTAATACCTTGAACACAACCCTGCCTTCGAAGACAATCCAGTACTCCAGGGAAAAGAATGTTGCCGATAGGAACACCAATATTCTGTATGCAAATCTTGTCGTAACCTCTCCTTCGCTCGACCTCGACCCGAAACACCTCCCACTACTGCTTGCCATGTCGCGCAATTACGACTCATCGCAGAACAAGCCCCCTAGTCTACAAACGCAAAAGCACTCATTGCTGCGGCGTCTACTGCCCAAGGCAAGCATCAAGATCTCCATCCATGAACCTGTAGTGCGCGTCACGCTACCACCCATGGACCCTGATAAGCAAAGTACGGAAGAATTCGACCTGCTCATATCCGCATCATCATCTGTCTCTCTCGACGTTGAGTCATCTCATGCCGCCGATGGTGACCTGCATTACGCGCTTACCTCTACCTTGAGAATGAACTCCCAGCAACTATATTATCAGACCACTGGTGGCGTTAAGCACAGCCTCCTTCTTACCGACTACCTGGAGCTCAAATTACAGCTGACCGCATCCCCAGACATTGTCGTGGTGGTCAGTGGCACCGCTCAGACATTTTCGATTTTCTTAGTGCGACCCGAATTGAGTGAAGGTCTACGCCAGATCGTGTCCCAAATTCAGATGGATGTACAACGGAGACGTGGGTCACCAAAGGGAAACGGCGTCAACTTCTTAAGGAAACTCCCCCCGTGGCTCTCCCATGTTCAGTTACAGGGTTCTGACTTCAACATCGAAGTGGCTGGGACGGACTCTAAAGTATCTAAGGACGCCCGAGGCGTGGGCTTGCATCTGGAGAACTGGAATGCAGAGTATCGTCAAGATAAGGCAGAAACGGGCGATTCGCGCCCAGCTCGAAGACGCGCCCCTAGCCGAACGATCAATCGGGATGAATATCTTCTGCGACCCTCCACACCGTCCTCTCCCAGGTCACCTAGAAGGGGCGTGGGCGATCCAACGGACGGAAGGAGGCTGTCTCTGCATTGGAAAGGGCTAGAAGGATTCGTGCTGGAAGCCGGGGACAACTGGGAGTCAGAGCCTTTCGTGTCCCTGCCGCAGATGGAGGTCTCGTTTACCACAGCGTCAGACAAGCAGGGGCCCGTTTTCCATATTCATGTCTTCGCGCAGTCCCTGTTCTTCCATTACTCCCTCTATCGCCACTTCGCCCTTGGTGTTGCCGCCATGGTCCTGCGACGGTCCTTCAACCGTTCTCCTTATCATCGAAAGCGGAACTCCCCGCCGTCTCGTATGGCTCATCATCTTGCCGTTCCTTCGCTAGCTGACGAAGAGACTGACCATATGGGCCCGAGTCCGAAGCGAGATTTTGTTACGTTAGATGTTCGATCGTCTTTCGTTCAACTCAAGGCCGATATGCCTTCCGACCCGGCACTGATGATGCACATATACGGGCTGGAGGCGGGACGGCATCGCTGGACCAACCCCTTCCTCCGTTCTCGGCTCGTTCGTTTGCATGCGGCCAGCCCTCATGTAAAGGGAGCGTGGGCCCGTCTCGTCAGCGTAAAGTCCTTGCGCCTGGATTATAGGGAGACCAAACGGAGATATGGGCATACAGTAACAGAGGATAAGTCGTTCGATATCGCGGCCGATGCGATCCGCATGGCAGTTCCGCACCAATTAGTGATGCACCAGGTTTTCGATAACATCGTCAACGTTACGAAGACGGTGGAACAGTTACACCATCGATTCAAGACCGGCACCGACGAGTATATCCTGAACAAGGCACCTGAGGGCCCCAAGCACGTACCCAAGATAACCTTGCGAAGTCGCGCTGTGCTCTTCGAGTTGGAGGATGATCCTTTCGAATTCAAACTTGGCGTCATCTATCGCTACGGACTTTTGGAGCAGAAGCAAAGGTTGGCTCGGGAACATGCTTTCGACTTGAAAGTTAAGAAGCTCCAACAGGAAGATGATCACCGTGGTCCATCCCGCCATAGGGCAAAGTCGGCACACGGGCAACGCTCCAGAAGCAAATCCAAGAAAACTAAAGAGTCGCATAAGTTCCGCCGCAGCAAAAGTGAAGAACGAGGTCACACGGAAGGTTTGCCATGGTCCAAAAAGAAGCACGACAGGCCAGATTCCGCACACGAACATGGGCAGGACAAGGCTATGCGCTACGATAAGGATGGCTACTCTGGTCTCAGCGGGTCTTGCCGCACCTCGATCGATGAAGCGCGTGAGAAGCTCAATCGCCTGAATGCTCAGACGTGGAAGAAGCGCATCGATCATGCCTTGACGTGCCAATCCCACGCAATTGACGATGTTCGGTCACTTTTCTGGGGTCTTGATGACATGCCGGACGAAGTTGAGCATAAAGAGAGGATCCTCGCGGTCCCACGGCAACCCCCTCTCATGACAGTCGTAGTCGGTGATCTTGATGTCATTTTGGACAAGCCGTCATTCCCTCTGCCTGATTATCCTACATTTCTTCAACGCGCTGGAAAAGGGATGCCGGTTGATATGCAGTATTCGCTGCTCATTCCGACACATGTTCAAATCAATATGGGAGAGGCCAAAGTTCAGCTCCGAGACTACCCACTTCCTCTCATTCATATCCCTGCACTGAAACCTTCGCAATCATCAAGGTTACCAAGTTTGTCACTCAACACCGACTTCGTCATCGCCGAGGAGTACAGAGATATTGAGTCTACTAGAGTCTGCACGGTGGTTGTAGTGCCACCAGAGCGGACAGAGACGGGTGAGGAAACAGGCGGCTTGGTTGTCGACGTTAGACGTACAGTCTCGCCCGTCAAGACATATTCTGATATGGCCATTGACATCAATTCGTCTTATCCTACTCGAATCACGTGGGGAACCTCCTATCAACCCGCCATTCAAGACATGATGCAGGTCATAGAGAACTTCACCAAACCCGCCATAGATCCTTCCGAACGAGTAGGATTCTGGGACAAGATCCGACTGACATTCCACTCCCGCTTCAAGGTCTCATGGAAAGGTGACGGTGATGTTCACCTCATCCTCAAAGGTAGTCTACTCTTCGCTGTGCACATTGAACCTCACTCACATTGGCTCAGGCTCCCGCGATCCTTATCTGGTCACAGGTCATGGTACAGGGTTTGTAATGTGTTGGCAGAACGACGTCAGACTCAGTATCGCTGAGGATGAGGACCCTCGGAACTTCATGATCGTCAATAGTGGGGTCTACGTTCTTGCAGTGCCTGACTTGAGTCATTATGCGAGGCACGAGGCCGAGGTGATAGACTCAGATAACCCACCGGAAGCTTCAAGCACATCGAGTTACAGGCGATTAGCTGTGTTCAAGAAGACGGTCATGAAGCTCAACGGAAATGTTCGCTGGAAAGCCGGGCTTGTCTTCGAGCGCAATCTCGACGAGGGAGGACGATCATTTGATTTCATCCCTCACTATGAAGTTGTGCTAAAGCATCCAGACTATGCTGTGGCCCGTAATGGCAAGGTATGTGACATCAGAACAAATACGCATATAGTTCTAATGGTGACCAGACATACGACGCTTTCCGGGGGTTTCGCAGTCACCACATTCATATGTCATTAGCAGTCGCTGCACCGCACGATCGTGAATGGTCCGTTTCCAACCTCGAGCCAGCGAAAACATACAATAGCGTACATCTCACTCCCCGATTCTTCACCCATTTCTTCAATTGGTGGTCTATGTTCTCCGGCGCCATGTCGCTTCCTATTCGTCAGGGAGGGCTGTGGCCCGGGGTCGAAAAGTCTAGCAAGAAGTTCGGTCGACACCTCGCCACGATCAAGTACAACCTGCTTTTGTCACCGTTGTACATGAGCCACGTCTATAAGCATAAAGATTCCGAGGATTATGCCTCCAATGTGGTGACCGCAACAGGTCTTAAAGCTCGTGTGGACAGCTTCATGCTTGATCTCCATCAACGCAGAGAGGAATTCCGAACCTTAGTACAAGATCCAAAATGTCGGGAAGACAGCAAACAGAATCAGACCACGGGGATGAGGATCAATCAAGTCCAGTTGGATCTGATCAGAACCGATGTGCGGGCCCTCTCAGCAAGCATCAGTGGCACTGATGAAGAGTCCGTGCTGCAGGCTTCTCCTGAGACCGTCGCTGGCTACAGCCAGGACGTAATCCGCGCCGACCTTTCCAAGTTTATCATTCCGGACAATGATTGGGGTTGGGTAGACATGGACGACTTTGTTGACCTAGGGTGGATGCTCCCCGCAGAGCGCAACCCCGAGACGATGATACTCCCGCTAGCTTTCGCTCCTCGATTCACCTATCTCCGTCAGACTGATCATGGCAACAACATATCGGGAGATCCCCACAGAACAAGCCCGTTTGGGTACGAGCCGACGCATCATTGCGTGATGTCGGCTCGGAACGATCCACGCAGGGTCCAGTGCCAGTTGATCGAGCAGCGGCTGCAGAGAATCAAAGAACAGCTGTTATTGAACGAGCAAGCGATTGGGGAACAAGAATTGAAAATCATACGAGCACCAGAAGGTACTGAGAAAGGGCTTCATCAGCGACTTGATGGTCTCCGGAATTTTGAACGAGTTTTGAAGCGTAAGGAAAACTTCTTACGCTCTATGCATCAAAGCCTGATGGAGCGATTGGAGAGCAACGAGCCCATTCCTGTGCATATCCGAGACCATGAGGAGGACGATAAGTATTATGAGGCTCAAGAAGATTACGACCCTAGCGAGCCAGAGGACAAGAGCATGGATCCACCACCGCCGACGGAGAATCTTAGCGACTTCAACAACCGCTTCATCGTTCACAATGTCCACCTGAAATGGAGCAATTCCCTGCGGAACATCATTCTTCGATACATCCATCAAGTCAGCCAGCGCCGTGGGTTTGTTTATTATATGTCGCGCCGAACAGTTAAATTCATCCTAGACATCGTGGAGGAACAGTTAAAGTCAAAACAACCGAGGGCGTCGTCTAATTACGAGGATGACGAGATAAGTGTGCAAGAACGGCTCGAACAAATCGTCTCGGACGGGAAACAGTTCGTCACCGATGATTGTTCCAGTCGTCCGCATACGTCAAACGCCGAAGATGATGTTTCCCTCGACTACGTCGCGCAGAACGCATATATCGTGCGCATGATCGCTCCGCAGATCCAATTACAGAGCGAGAAAGATAAGAAATCCGCTGTGTTGATTGCGGCCAAGTCCATGCAGCTCAAGATCATTCAGATCATGGACAAGGATCGAATTACTGACGAAGTGTCGGGATTGGTGCAGCGACGTTTCACTGCGGCCATGGACAGCCTCCAGATTTTTGTGACAAATGCGAAGACCTTCTCAGAAGACATCCACATGTATTCGGGTAGCACGTATGGCACTCCTCTCGGTTCTGAGTGGCCTCCATGGGTACCATTTGAGGTCATGTTCGAGTTCCACACGGAGCCTTTCGGGTTTCAGCGGGTCGTTCCTAGGACGTCGGCCAGTCTACGCTATGACAAATTCAACACGCTTCGTCTGAAATACCATGACAACGTAACGCCGGGTCGGAGCGACGGGGCCTTTTCGCGAAGATCTGACTACCTTGATAGTCGCATGGACCATCTTTACGTTGATTTTCCCCATGTACGAGTCCTCTGTAACTCCAGGCAGTACTATGCGGTTTATGTCATCGTTCTCGATCTCCTGTTGTTCAGTGAGCCCCTGGAGAAAACGCGAACAGAACGGTTGGAGAAGATCATGCTGGCATCCGACTTCAGTGACCTGACAGGTGCACCGGACTTGGTCATTGGCCTACAAGAACGTATCAGGCAACTCGAGGAGATCAAGACAGTCTTCCAGGTCAATGAGAAATACCTAGACAAGCAGGGGTGGAGCGATCGTATCGAAGTGGAAAAGGATCTCGCTATGTTTGAGGACGAACTATTCTTCGTCATGAAGGCGATCACTACAGCACAACGGAAACAAGACGACCGTGCACAGACCAAGCAATCGTCAGGCCTGTTGCGCTACTATATCTCGGCTTCGGAAATCGTGTGGCATCTGTTGGCCCAAGGCAACCAGTCACTCGCCGAGTTCCAGTTGAAGAAAGCGGTATACGATCGTACGGACAACAGTGATGGATCAAACCTCAATCTGCTGGAAATTGAAGAAGTCAGGGGTTACAATCTGTTGCCCGACGCACTGTACCCCGACATGATATCGCGCTTTCAGGACAGCAAATCATTCGCCGAAGGACCCGATACTAAAATGCTCCGAGTGCACTGGGTCATGTTGGAAGCCATTGCTGGGATTCCTGTCATGGATCATTTTGAAGTTAATCTCTTCCCGCTCAAACTGCAGCTCGAGTATTCCATCGGAAAGAAACTATTCGAGTATGTCTTTCCTGGGATAAAGGACAAGTCCATGACGAACGGCATGTCTCCTTTCCTGGTCAAGCACATCGCCCACTCCGATGAACAAGATGGAGATGGTGCCAGCGATTCATTAGGCGCGTCGGCGCAGAAGACCACCCTGCCTGACAACGAAGACGAGGTCAACGCTCTGAAATTGAGACTGACGCCAACTTTGCACCTACCAACCCCCAACGAAAAACCACCGGCAAAGAGGAAACCAAGCCATGAGAAGCGCCCAAACATCCACCACTTGCGCTTGTTCCGCGATACAAATAGCCGCTCTACCTCAGAACCCCGCAGTTTACTTCACCCTCGATCCGCTACCGCTGAAGCATCCTCCCTACCTTCCACCCGACCGAGCAGTTTGCGGTCCGGATCTAACCTGTCTGCCGGTACGAATGAATCGGAAAAGACCACCAGGAAGTTCATGATCTATCGTTCAAATTCAGAGGATGTGAGGACGAAGAAGGGACGATCCGACGACCTAACCGAAATGATGGCACGGGCCAGCAACTACATGACCCTTGCCTATGTCAAGATCCCGTCCATGGTACTTTGCCTGTCTTACAAGGGAAAGTCGAATCGCAACCTGGAGGATGTACACAATCTTGTGTTTCGAATGCCGAACCTTGAGTATCGCAACAAGACTTGGTCCAACCTTGACCTGGCCCAACAAATCAAAAAAGACGTCACGCGTGCGCTGTTCGCACACGCCGGCGCTATCGTCAGCAACAAGCTCACGCACCATCGCGCAGCGAAACATGGCCCGTCGCGCCTTCGCCAGATCGCCAATAGTTCGACTGTGATGAGCGTCTCACCAGATTTATCAGACAATGTTAGCACGAGGGACCCTTCTCCGGGTGGGAGTGACGTATCGGTCGAGGTGCCTACACGTCGCTCCTTTGCAAGTGGACGGGCCAGTACTTTCTCAGCTATGAGTGAGCGGAGCAGTCTTCGAAGCGGTAGGAGTGGGCATGAAGTTGCTGGAAGTGTCCTAGGTCCCAACTGGCAGGACGATGACGCAATCATCGAGGATGGAAGGGGCTTCGCAGATGAGCTTTCGCGGGTTGATCAGACGGAGCCGGAACATGCAAACATGATACAAAGTCTTTCGAGGCATGTTACTCAGCTTGCGCCCTTCGGCCACAAGCCGCGTAGTGGAAGTTTCAGGGACTCTGCGAGTCTTGGAGAAGAGAGTGAAGACACGTATGTTAATGATTATGTTGACGCCTCGTGGCATTGTGCTGACTAGAATATCTAGGACGAAACGGAAGTCCCGCATCTTACTCGGGGGAGCCAAGAAATTCTTCGGCCATGGCCAGGCGTCCTAATCTATCGCGGATCGGTGCGGTTATTATCGTCTTTACCATCCTTTCCCCAGGGCAGAGATCATGCTGGCGTTTTGTATATCCTCGGGCGGTATCGAATTTCATTTGTAAATATTCAAGCATCTCTTTTGTCAGTCCTAATCTTTTCCAAGCAAGCGGGCCGGTCTTTTGTATTGCATTTGAGGGCATTGGGTTTTTGGGCGGGGTGCAGAACTGCACATTGGGAGTTTAGAGATTGTGAGCGACTATGCAAATAGTAACAAATGATGCACTTTTTCAAGCAGAGCGAAGTCGATGCTTTGCTATAATTATCTAGAGTTTGATATCAACCAGAATAAACCAGCCCTCCTGTTGCTATCCCGAAGTGCGGCGTATGCCATGCCAATATGCCAAGTTTTAACCCACCTGGGCAGAAAAGAGGCCACTTGCCGTATTAAGCAGGTACTAGAACTAGTATTACCCTTGGCCGTGCATCCAATTGAGTACACATATAAGCCCGCTGCGGCGTAGACTCTTGTCTCAACATCCTACCATCCCATGGGATCCCATGAGTGCATCCTCACTCTAATTCCGCCCCGCCGCGATGTGCCCCTTGCCGTCGCCCACAGTCGCAGGTTATAACAATTAGATCGCCTGTGCATCTGTCCAGTTCTGTATATCCTGAAATCACACTACCATGGCAAGCGTCCATCGATATCGGGACCCTCCTGGCCGCGTTAAGGAGTCCCTTTTTTTCCGCCTCCGCTGGAACATCCTGGAAGACCTAAGCAAAATTGAGGTAGACGACGGCGTCGACGAGAACGGCACGGAAAAGCGCTGCCCCTTCCTCTCCCATCCTATGGCGGCAGAGTCTATTGCAGAACCACCAGTCACCGTCGCCAGAGTTGGTTGCATGGATATCAATGATACCGTCACTTTTTATATGGCCCCGTACGGATGGAAATACAAAAAGCTCCTAATCGAAAACACAGATGGGCGCCCAATCACAGTGAACGACGTTGTGACCCAACTCCACGACCACCTGAATCAGCCAATCTTGTCCAACCTGAATCAGCAAATCTTGCACAAGGACCTTGTCATCCTGCTTAAAAAGCATCTCATCCCAAGGCCAACCGGTACGGAGCCTATGAGGGCCCCCGACGAAATCTACTTCGAGGGTGTAAATCCGACAAGTTTGGAGAACAGGGCTACGCTGAGCATCTCCATGTTTGCTCTGGGCACAGGGGCCCCGGAAACTACTATTGAAGAGTTTTGGGCCCGCCAGCGCGAACGCGCTTCCAGCATCCAACCTTACCAGCCCTACGCGAAAGTTGACCCTGCGGCATGTATCCATTGCCTCAGCAAATGAGAGACTTATTCCCACTCAACTCCCACGCCTACTCTAAAGACACTCCGCCTCGCAATCTCCCCCTTCGACCCTTGCACTCCAATCCGATTATACACTGCAAAATTTGTCTCTATGCACACCTCATCTGACCGTCTCCCACCAGCCCCGTCCCCAGCCTCCTTGCGATTCTCCAGATCAAAAATGAGGGGATCACTCGCCCCAGGAATGTAGGTGAGCAGATGTTCCCGGGCAGCTGGAGGGTCAGGGGTGTCGGGGTCGCGGGGAGGTGCGTCTGGAGGAGGGGCGGGAGTTGGACCGTAAATGTAGGATGTTTCAAACCATTGCTTGGAGACCTGTTAGAACGGCATTCCGAAAAAGATGGACGTCGATATTCAGGAGACCTCTGCCGTTGAAAAGAGTGAAAAGTCACGGCCTATCAGTGGACTTACCTCACTCTTGTCCCTCTCCCTCCTCGCATGACTAACCACCCCCTCCAACAACCCCCTCTCCAGATAATGGTCGAACTCATATTCCAGCCCGGTTAATACACCCCTTCTTCTCTCCTTTTCCCCTTCCGCTAACCCTACCTCTACACACACAGAGCAGACACTGTACCACTCCCCTTCAGGCGTACTATCCGTGTATGCTAGGGCATCGCGATCATTTGCACCTCCCCCTGTGTTGTTGGAATTCGAAGTAGTCGTGTCGATGAGGATATTGATCAGGGTTGTGTTGGATGCGGGAAAGAAGGAGGAGGGTGTGGGGCGCGTGATCGTCGTGGTAATTTTATGTGTGCAGTCTAGGATGCGGGTGTTGAGGATTTTCAGGGAAGGGGGAGTGGATGCGTGGGCAAGTTGGAGAGCCGTGGCGAAGAGGAGGTGAAAAAGGAGAGAGTGTCGGGGTAGCATTGCTGCTGAGTTTATGCTAGGACCCTGTACGCGAGAGATTCGAAGAGTGAAGAAGAAGTAATCGGCTTTGCGACATATTGTCGGCCACGCGACATTTGAATGCACGCGGAATGTGGGACCTTTACTTCGGCGTGACTCTTTACATAGTGTAAAGTATAAGTGTCCCAATATGGATGCACGCAGAGTGGTGGAGCGAAATGAAAAGACGATTGCCGGTCCGGGTAATGGGTGTTGTATAGTAGGGCTATCGGCAAATCAGATTGATCAAGAAGAATGCTCAGCCGTCCAGACGCCCGGTGACAAGACATTGAATAACGCAGCTCATGGCATGAGCAATTACTTTCGTGAATACTAACACATCGAAAACCAGGAATACTCCATGCCTAAAGGAGCCTTGAGCTCACGCCATAACAACCCTAAGTACAGATACCCAACGCAATATGCAGTCGCGAATAATACCAGCACACATAATCATGCAGACATAATCTCCTGTCAAGGAAAACGAAGAAAACTGCTGACGTCTAGTCTCCCAGGACAGCATCTACCACAACGCCGCGTCATGGTCAAAGCGAACAAGATCCTTCCCGGCGTCTTCCACGTCTTTCCTTGCCTTCATCCGCATGTAGAAGATGGGACAGTCCCTACTTGAACAGATGACCTCGCAGTGGATACTGCCCTGGCATCTTTGACACTGGGTCCAAAGACGCGAGAACCTGACCTCTAGCTCGCTGACCTTGGACAAGGTCTTCTGATACAGCTCGCCAATCCTGGGACGACAGTTGGCGCAGACGGCGCCATCTTTCTCTTCTGCATTCACGAGAGGCTTCTTGCACCCCATGCATGTCTGGGTCTTCTTTGCGAACTTCATAAGACCACCCATCGTTGGCGCTGCCACTGAAATGGATCTGGTATGTTCGCCAGTGAGGAGTTGATTCGCCTTCTTCTCGCCCAGAATGGGTTCGAAAATACGGCCAAGTGGTTTGGCAAGCTGATTATCCAGGTAGTACTTCGTGTCGATCGGGATGTTGTTCTCAAGCACATAGATGGGATCCTCGGACTTCTCGTAGTTCTTGGAACCGCCCGCGCCCTTGACGATGACATATGCCACACGATCTCCAAGTGCTGGAGCTGAGCCTGCGTCGCGTTTCTTCATGCGCTCAGCCAATTCAACGTGCGCTTGTTTCGCTGTGTAACCGCCCTCCTGTTTCGTTAGAGCTTTGGTAATGACGAGGTTAGACATATCGATCTTGTTTTGCAACAGATCGGATATGGTTTCCTTCACGAATCTAGAGGTTGTTAGTTCGCCGATGGAAGAAAGAGTCTCTAGATCACTTACTCCTGAGCTCCATTGACATCACGGTCGATCAACAACATGCGCAGAGATGTCTCGATCACTGTCTGAACAAGACGGCAGTTGTCACGACGTACTGTTTCAATGCCTTTTGTATCCATCTTATCCCACTTGTTAGGATTCGTCCAGTATAGGCCGGCGTATCTTTTCTTGTTGATGAGCAGGTAGGGAAAGTAGACCTTTTCGAACTCGAGCTTGATAGGTTTGACGAATTTGCCAGAGACGTAATCTGCTGCCTCTTGTCCGAGCTTCATGGCTTCTGCGAGCTCCGTAGTTCCGAATTTGACCATGACGGAATCAGTGTCACCGTAAATGACCTCCGCGTCATGACTGTAGCCATTGGCCATGGTGTACTTCATCTCGACCTCATGTTTGGTTTTCTCAATCATCTGTCGGCCGTAACTGGTGGTACTACTGGCAATGGCAAGACAAGGGAGCTTCCCGTTTGTTGCGCCAGTAAGACCGTACACTGAATTTGCTGTAACCTTCAAAGCAAGCTGGCGACCGTTTAGTACGGCCTTTTTGAAAGGATCTGTCTCAACCGCCAAATCTCGCTTCGCTTGTTTACGCGCCTGCAGCAAGTCCTCGAGAATCTGAGTGAGTAATCCCTTGCGTACGTTGGCTGTGCAGAATAGGTCACCATTTGGTGTGACTATGTAGTCTTGATCTTTCTTCAGCTGCAACTTCTCAACAGACTGCTTGTTCAGTAAAGTAGTGTAGCAGAGATTATGCGCCTGAATAATACTGGGATATAGCGAAGCAAAATCGAGGGTCGCAACAGGGACATCGTAGTACCCACGTTTTGGCTCGATGACGGTAGCACCTTCGTATTGATCGCCGTCGTTTCCGCCAGGGTTGCTGAGATCCGGAATGACCAAGCTCTGTTCCAAGGCCCTGCGGAACAGCTGGCTCATGAACCTAACCTGCTGTCCTCTTGCGAGGAGGAAATTGAAGGGGATGCCAGTGACTCTTGCCATCTCAGTGTAGTTGACCAGAGCCATCAGTTTGTCTAGCAGACGTTGTGGGAGATATGCATCTTTCAAGCAGTAGACCGCCAACCTTCGCCGGGAGTTTGAGTCACCGTTATAAAGCTCGGTAATCATACTGTGGTGTACGTCTTCTTTCTGTTCTTTCAGGAAATGGGCGCAAACGGCATTTAGAGTATAGCTTCGCAGCTGATAGTCGCGCTGAACAAGCTGCAAAAGATCAAGTTGCAAGCGGCCATTTGTGTTCGTCGTCTTCGTGTCGCGGGCGCCGAGCTGCTTGCTCGAAAAAGTGGACGACTCTGCTTTCGACTCTTTGTTCTTCAGGCGCGACCAGTACGGGAATCTTGCTACTTTCAAATGTCTTGCGCGATCAAGGAGATAGGGAAAGTCGAAATTGGAGATGTTGTATCCGATGATAACGTCGGGGTCCACTTCCTCCAGAAAGTCCCGCCATGCCATGAGCATCTTCGCCTCATCACGGAATTCGAGAATCTGCGTCGCGACGATCTGGCTGCACGAATCCATGCAAAATACATTCCTGATGAACGGTTTATCCTCGCCGTATCTGGTAACCACGTTTGCGATTTGGATGACAGGGTCTACATTCGGTTCCGGGAAGATACCCTTGCGGCCAGCGCATTCGATATCGAAGGAAAGGATGCGGAGTGGCGCCATTTTCGCCCACTCCCCATCAGTAGGATGAGCGATCAAGTCCGCATAATTGACCGCGGCTTCGATCTGGCAATTGGAGTGGCGCTCGCGGGGTGGGATCATCTTGTATTTTCCAGCCGGTGCTTCGACCCATGACATACCAGAGATCTGAGCTTGTCAGCAAATCCCAAAACAGGCCGTAAGAATTCTTACTTTAGTGTCAATCATAAACCTCAGTACATATTGAATATTGTCGAAAGTGAGAATGCCGCCTTCCTGGCGTACCCACAGCCCCTTCCAATTCGCATGGCCGTCCTGCACAAGCTTTCGTACGCGATTGATGAACCTTGGATCTGTCACTGAGATCTTGAGGTATGGACTCTTTTGATTCCCTTGGAAACCGTACATATTCTCTTTCATAGTCATTTGGACTGAATGCACGACCGCGGTGTGTTGGTTGAAAGCCTTCTGCGCCTCCGCCTCGAGATAGTTCTTGAATGTGTTGCAATCGTTCTTCCCAAAGCCAACGGGCGCAGCAACGTAAAAGTAATGGAGGAAGTGCGTCACGTGCAGGAGGACGGAGTGACCATTCTGGAGAGGTTCATTAGCAGGTTTCAAGCGTCTGGGGACGGTGAGCTCACTTCGGTAACTCCAAACAGTTTGATCGCGGTCTTGCCACCGTTCAACGCTCCTTCTTCGACTTCAATCTGTTGGAAGCAGAGATTGTGTTTGTTTTCATCGAAGTCGCCCAACGCGGGCCGAGCCCAGTGCTGGTCTTTTTCTGTGTTCGTCTGCTTCAGATTCTCTATATCCTGCGACATCTTCTCCATGTCCTGCTCAAATTGGCTCTTGGGCTGGCTTGAATTAAATGATCCATTAATACCCTTCGCCCTCAAGCCACCATTCTGATTGCCGGCATGATCGAGCTTCGCACGCTTCGCCGGCTGGGGAGATGCCTGAACGTTGGCACGGCTTCTCGTCGTGTCGGCGAGGACGCGCTTTTGTGGCAGCGCCGCAGGCATTGTGAAGGGATTGAAACGCCGGAATGTTCGCCAGAAGCAACGGGGTGGTGTGAAGGGGAGTGTGGTGGAAGGATGGAGGGAAGAGCGTTGAGACCGCGGAGCTCGCGATCGCTGACGCGCCTCCAAGTTGAGGGAACCGCGATCGCGTCTGCCCAGGCGTCCGTGCACGCGTCAGTCACGTGCCATCACCTCCAACTATCAATTGATAATCCGCTGTGTCCATCCCAATCTTCTGAAACCTCACCTACTCTCCTTTGACATCCTTTCAAATGATTTTGAACGACCAGTTATTCGGTCAACGAGATTACCGCCAATGCCTCCACCGACAACCTCATTACTTTACCTGATCGGGCAGGTGGGATGACAACTGCACTGAGCGGGGCTCCCTCCAGTCCACGACTATCACTGGTCTTATCTACCAAGCCAAAGCTTTCCTCCACCTATAAGTAGGATCGTGTACCAGGGGCTTTCGAAGCCGTCCGTGATCCCAATTTTCCTCGAAAATGCCGACCGTGGACATTCATACGCACATCTATCCGCCAACTTTCGTTGAGCTCCTCCGCTCGCGATCCACAGTTCCCTATATACGGACATTTCCTGAAGACCCCAATTCTTCAAGACTTATTATTCTTCCCGGTGAAGATGACCCTTCCACTCCATCCACCTCGAGGGGGCGCCCTATTGGTCCGGAATACTACGATATAGCCCAGAAAATTGCCTTCATGGATACTCACAAGATTGACAAGTCCGTCATCTCTCTTGCAAACCCATGGCTCGATTTTCTCCCTTCAGAGGAAGCAGGGGAGGCCGCAAGGAGGATCAATGATGACGTCGAGGGGTTATGTGCGAAGTATGAGGGAAGACTTTATGCTTTTGGAACACTTCCCCTCTCTGCACCGGCGGAGACAGTTGTGGCCGAGATTGAAAGGCTTTCAAAATTGAAACATATGCGGGGAGTTATCATGGGTACTTCAGGATTGGGAAAAGGTCTAGATGACCCGGCTTTGGATCCCATATATGCTGCTCTGGAGAAGCACAACCAGCTCATCTTCCTGCACCCACACTATGGTCTGCCTCCATCCGTCTACGGCCCGAGAGCGAACGAATACGGGCACGTCTTACCGCTAGCTCTGGGATTTCCCCTTGAGACTACCATAGCAGTGACAAGAATGCTGTTAAGCGGCGTCTGGGACCGATTCCAGAAGTTGAATGTGCTACTCGCACATTCAGGGGGCACCCTCCCTTTCCTTGCAGGCCGGATAGAAAGCTGCATCAAGCACGACGGCCATCTCAAGAAGGAAGGCAAAATAGCAGGGCGCCGTGATGTGTGGGATATTCTAAAGAGCAATATCTACCTTGACGCTGTAATCTACTCCGAGGTTGGCCTGAAAGCGGCCATAGAGGCTTCAGGGGCAGATAGACTCATGTTTGGTATGTTCTCATTCCACAATGGTGGGGCCTCCGCTAACAGTACCAGGAACGGATCATCCCTTTTTCCCGCCACTAGAAGCTGATGCCAAAGAATGGCACAGTGTAAACGCCAACTATGCTGCCATATCCCAAGCTTTCAAGGATGATCAAGTGGCAGCTCAAGATGTGCTTGGGAATAATGCCATACGTATACTAAATCTGAGCTAGCGGCAAGTACACCAATAGAAAACAGTCCACCAATTTGATCGGGTGTGTGTTGGTTTTACATGACGTATAGTTCCTGGATGGTATCACATGCATGATGTACGCGCCCGAACTAGCACCGGAGAGCGTCTGCCTACGCATACATAAACCCTATGGACTAACATAAAGCCTATAACTAAGCTACGAGCGCATCGACCTTCGACCTCTCACACCTGCGGACACCCTCAGACACCCTCGAACACTCAGACACTCTCAGAGGCCTTCACACACCTTCACACACATTACATCTAAATTATCAGTGCAAATATCAGTTTCCCATTTCAACCACACATTTCCCTCCATGGCAGGACCATCCTATCACCCAGGATATCGGACTTCGGGGCAGGAAGACCTGGCTTCGCGCTTCTCCCAGGTCTCGTTATCCGGCAGTCCACTCTTTGCNCCGGGGGGGGGGGGGGGGGGGGGCGGGGGGGGGGGGGCGGGGGGGGGGGGTGGTGGGGGGGGGGGGGGGGGGGCGGTGGGGGAGAGGG
>JAFHBW010000290.1:0-33030 GCA_019022765.1 Westerdykella sp. P71 | reverse complement strand
GGGTGGAGGTGGAGGTGGAGGTGTATGATGCAGGGGGTGTGTTGCTAATTGTTGGGTGCAATAGGCATGTCCGCGTCCACCACGTCGATAAGGATAAAGACGATCCTGCGTTGCGGGAGGTGTTGGCGCAGAGGCCCGAGGGCGGGGCGAGGGGGAGGCGGAGAAGGGTACGTTATACACCCCTGAATCCCTTTTTGAGATTTCGACATCCAGCTGATTGTTGTCTTGCTTTCAGGGGGGTTAACGGGGGGCTCTCGCTCTCGTTGCGTTTGCGTCCTGTGGTCCAATACGATGGAGACGAACCAGTCAGTCCTAGGGGGATGGTTCTTGCGGTGGTAATCGTAATCGCATTACGCCCCGGGCGCTTTGCGTCCGATGATTCCTCCTCCTTCCTCATCTTTTTCTCTTTCTTTCTTTCTTCCCTTCTTCTTCTTCTTCTGCTACAGCAAGGCGTACATGGAGCGTTTCTTCATCTCCCGGGGACACGGATGCTGGAAGCGGTCTTTATCTTTACATACCCCCCGTTTCCTACTTCCTACTTATTACCCCCTCCCCCCTCCATATTTACCCCCCCCCTTTCTTACTTTCCTCGTTCAAGCGGTTTTCATCTGTTGATTTTTCTCTTGATACCTTTTTTCTTTCTTTTCCCCTCTTCGTCTTCCTTCTTCCTTTCTTCTTTCCATGCTTCTCGTATTATACCCGCGTGGCTGGCTCGGACGCGTCTGGTGTCTCGTCGATGGTGCACTGTTTCCCTTACATTCTTCACTTTCTGGATCCGGGATGGGCTTGGGTTGGGTAAGGGGTTGGGTGAGGGTATTGTGTGTGTCTGGCTTCGGCTTGGTTTCCTCTCTCTGGTCCTGTTCCTCTTTTCTTTCCTCCTTCAACTTCGTGGCGTGCATATCGCGGGTGTCAGGACGGCTGATCTGATCCCCGTGTGCTGTGCCTACGCTATAAGGGTACAGGGTGTCAACATGTTGGACAATGAATGGGATTTGGGTTCTTGGGAATCGGGGACGTTGGGAGGGCTCATCCCCTTTCCCTTTCCGTGGGGAGGCAGGCGGCGAGGAATCCGAGAAATACACATCTCTGCTCACTCACCTTACCTACATATGCATATGCACCTAGTGGCGAAGCGATGCGTCCTTATCATGCATGGCACTCTTTCTGCACGTAAGGCTGTTTCTAGTCGGTTGGTCCATGTGTGTGTGTGTCACGTACAGAATGCGGAAAGCGGGAGATTGGAGGTGAAGGGACGAACGACCACCTCACAAATGATCCATAGAGGTTGATGATGAGGGCCGTCGCATCACTAGATCGGATTCCCATATATCTGAGATTTGGCATTTGGAATCAAGGAAAATCGCTGGACGCTAGACGCTAGACGCGAAACGAGGGTATATACATCCACTTCTCCCTTCCCCTCCCCACCCAGAACAAAGGGAAAAAAAAAAGAAGAGGCCGAATACTCCTAAATCTTATCCTCCTCCTTCTCAAACACCTCCGTAACGCCCTGGCTGCCGTGCAGCGCGACCTGCGTCTTGGCCAAGCTGGCCTTGACCGGCCTCCGCTGCTTGAAGATCTCCGACAGCTCCTCGAGCGTGCGCCGCCGCGTCTCGACGTAGAAGAAGTAGATGAAGGCGAACTCGAACATGTCCCAGAAGATGAAGAGGAAGTAGTACTGGCGAAGTGAGTCAGCAGGGCATTTCATTTCGGCATGGGAAGGGGATGGTAGAGGAGGGGGAAAGAGCGATCAATCAGCGAAGTAGGGCGAATATTGGTACATACCTTCCACCCCGCGCCGGTAAACGCAATCCCCGTCACAAACGTGTTGTAGAAGCCCGCAATGTTGACCCAAAAGTTGTAAAACGCCATGCCCTTCGCCCGGCTCTCGTACCGCAGGCACTCGACGGGGTACAGCTGCTGTAGCGGCGTGTAGCCCGCCGAGAAGATGAAGCCGAAGATGAAGATGAAGGCGATGACGGCTTTCGCCTGGCCCGGCCGCTTGATCAGCGGCGTGCCCCCTTCGTCCTTGAGCGGTTGGCCGTCGGGCCCGTTGATGAGGTTGGTGGCTACGAGGGCGCACACGATGGAGAAGATGACGACGAGGCAGGCGGTCGAGACGAGCAGTTGCGGTCGCCGTCCCCATTTGTCCGTGTACAGGGCACCGAAGATGGCGCCGGCGAAACTGACCACGTTCTGCATGCCGTTGTACAGCAACCGGGTGTGATTGTTCGTGATGCCCGCGCCCTGGAGCATGGTAGGGTAGTAGTATGACACAGGTCCGTTGCCAGACCACTGGCCGAAGAATCCCATGGAGAGAACCAGCATGGTGCGGTACCGCTGTTCGCGGCTGTTGAACAGTTCGCGGTAGTCCCACCACCGCTTGTCGGAGCCCGTGACGCTGATGTCTTCGACCATCTCCTTGTACTCGAGCTGCACAATGGGTGAGTCGCGGGACCCCTCGCCGTGGTAGCGGGCCATGGTGTCGAGGGCTTCCTCGTGGCGGTCATTGGCGATGAGCCAGCGCGGGGTTTCGGGCAGGAAGGGCGAGGCGAAGAGGACGATACCCGCGAAGATCATTTGGAGCCAGACAGGTATTCTCCATGATTTTGTCCCCGCAATGGTCGAGGTCCCGAAGGGGACGAAGGTACCTGGGATGCCGCCGACGAACCAGAATGTGTTGAAGATGCCGGTCAAGACTCCTCGATACGCCGGATGGGCCATCTCGGAGGCATACGCGGGACCTGCAGTCGAAGTGATGGCAACGCCGAAACCGAGCACGAAGCGGCCTCCCATGAAGCCTCCTAGGTTGCTGCAGGTGGCCTGGATGCAGGTCCCCAGGACGATGATGGCGCAGCCCATGAACATGCCCCATTTTCTTCCTCTCCAGTCCGTTGCTGGTCCTGCCGCAAAGGACCCAACTAGATTGCCTATCGTGTAGATGGCATATACAATGCCCGTGGCGGGAGTGCCCTCGTTGACGTTGAAACCGAAGTAGTTGCGGTATTGCGGGTAGCTGTTGATGGCGCCCATGAGCGAGCCATCGTAGCCGTTGATACAGGAGTTGAGCGTTGCGATGAGGAGGATCAGGTAGAGCTATCTCTTGTCAATCATTGCGCCTTGAATTTCGTGCCTTGAGGATGGAAATATTGGAGAGCCGGGTTGTCAACTCTTTACAATATCTAGTGTTGAAAATATTTTGGGTCTCTGGCAAAACCACGGCAACAACATCCTCCAAACACTCCTGTGGTAGGAAAACACTCAAGTGCTGACCTTGAACATGGACGGCGTCCATGGCGACACTCCAGCCCTGGCCGTCGCGTCCGCCAAAGCAACATTTTGCACATCTCGCAGTTCGGTTGCGCTCCGTGGACGCTCCGCGTGGGACACGCCAACGTCCCTCTTCTGTTCCGTTGACATGTTGGCGGGCGGCTCTCAAGAGCCACGGAATCGTACGGTGGGATTGACGTTCTGAGGGACCGCTCGGATGCGAGCTCGAGCCACGCATCCATCCATCCTAAGGGGACACCCTCCATAATATACGCCAGGTGAGCTCGAACCATCTCTCCTACAACCATCCCCGGGAACGAGATGCATGGTCGACCAGGGCCCTACGCCGCACGCCCCTACGCGCCCAGGGTCAGCTCAGCGAAGACCGGGAACAGCTTAGGCCACCGGCGTGTCTGGAGGGACGATTGGGCGGATCATGTTGGAGGAACATGGGCAAAGCTCGTCCCCATCACGCGACGGGTGTGCTAGACGATCTCCCATGCCTTTCTTGAAGCAGCGTGTCAGATAGGCATTTGCGTGTCTCCGTGTCCATTTGGATAAAGCGCCACCGAGCGGAGTATTTGCACCTATTTTGAACGTAGGTAGTTGGGAATACTGGGTTCCGTTGTCTAGTCTGTAGTCTAGTATTCTGCGAGAACGGTGGTCAAACTAGAAGGCGATTCAGTGGCTACGTTGAAGGCTTGCGGCCCGCGAATCCTTCCATCCCGAGTCGAAGAGAACAAGCTCGTCCAGCCAAGCATGAGGCTTCTCCATCTTCAACGGCGCGGCACATCGCGTTCTTCTGGAAGAAGCTCGAAAAAGAAAATATTGCGGGGATAGCGCCCGTTGATGCAGCGAGGCCGATCAAGTGGCGGGAAACCTGGGGCTGATTGGGTTGAGGTGGAGAACGAGTCGTGGTGTCCGATATGAGACGGTCGTTGCTTCTCCGTGTCCAAAGGGGAATAGCGTCCCGAACACCCCGGATCTCCATCAACTTGACCGTCACTTCAGTCCTTGACACAAGGAACCCTGTGAACATCTTTTGACCACCTGGAACTATTTGTCCATCAATAGGACTCAAATATGAACGCTAGGCCTACATCCGAGAACTTGTCGATTATTGTTCCGAGGTGGCGGGAAAGAGGAGAGTCGAGTGCGCCTTCAGCTGAGGGTCTCCTTTCTCGCACGACATTGTGAGCTGGTATCAGAAAGCTGACAACTGCATATTCAAATTGCAGGATTCGAGAAGGGTCTGCAGAAGCATGGCAAAACGGAGTTTTGTTCAACCTGAGTGTTGAAATGAATATTGCAACACAACCGATGTGTCTACCACATACCAGTCAACTTCAAATTCCAGTATCAACACTTCTGAATCTACATCTTCCAATGCAGGCTTCCGTCCCGAAAACCTGGTCATCAAACCACCAAAGCACTGCGGGAACACTCTGATGGCACCCAAATTCAGCTACTCAAGTCCCTCCGTGTTTTTCAGAGCTTGGCTCCCCGCGCCAATGGGGCGAGTCCTCTCAACATTGGACGGTAGACAAAGATTTCTCGCCCTGACCGAACACGAGTATGACATTGTCATAAGAATCAGGCGGAGAAGAATCCAATCTGTCTGAAGCTGCGCCGCAATCAGGCACCCGAAGCCGGTGTTGTGTAGCATACTAAGTACCTCAGACGCCAGCCGCAGATGTCATTGGTTGGTTATACGCTGCATATGCTGGGTTTCAGATGAATGCCGAGTTGAGGATATTGAGGGGATGTTTCTGGAATATGGCATGCACTTCTGTTCTATATAAGGGACGTTCTGGAAAGATGTTGCTTCCATGTTGTTGGGTTTTGCGGATGAGGCTTTTCCTGCTCAGGAACTGGGGCATATCAGTTCACTGCTTCGTTATAGACGAAGAATCCCAGTCCGCTTGAATCCGTGCACGCGGTGATCTGTAGAGATACCTGACTAACCACGACAACATCTGTGGGCGCCACAAGCTTTCATGACGAGCTATTCTTTCGAGACTCGAACGTTTGCCGGCTCCATGCTTACACCCCCCTTCTGTTGTGAAGGTCTCGGACGGCAGTGTACGCGTCTGCAGATACATTTCGCCAATACATCGCGGGTAAGCTTACCACGTCAGACACGGAAGATGAAATTCCGCTTTGTAAGTTGCACATTGTTCGTTTGATGTGTGGAGGTGAGTTGAACGGCCAAGGAAGGTTGATTCACTCGACTGTTCAATTTTCCTTCGAGTTTGGTTCTTTAAGCTTGCTAGGGGTCCTATCCAGAAGTAGTGAAGGGGTGCAGGGGAGCATTTTTGATAACCACAACTGTATCCGCATTTGTCGATGCACTGAGAGCGATGCGAGAAAGCCCGAAGCTTGTAATCATAGCATTACTATTACGAATCACGCTCTCTCCCAAAGAAATGGTATCATGACCTCCTTCACAAACACTACCCCTCATTCCACACTCCACATCAATACTTCCCCTCGCTCCCAAAGATCTTCTCAAACACCTCTTGGGTATGCTTCCAAACCTTCTCCACCGCCCCCGCCTTCCTCTGCTCCTCCGCCTTCTTACTGTGCCCAAAAACCTCATCGTCCCAATTCACATCGTACGCCCCGCTCCCGACAACCTCATCGCTCCCCTTCACCACACCCTCCACATCCTTTGCCCTAGCCTGCGGCCCATATCTCGGCGCCGTAGATGCAAAAAGATGCCTCTCTCCACTCTCCCCGAGATCCACAAAGAACGGCTTCATCAGCTTCGACCCGAGTTTCATGACGCTCTGAAACACCGTGCCCATCTCCCTTCCAACATTGGTCGGTACAGCGCTGGGGTACGCGTGGATGTAGGACGTCTCCGGGTGCTGCTTTGCGAGCGCCTGAATCGCAAAGCTATTCATGCCGCAGGAATGGAACGCGGCGTTCTTGAGCCCAAAATTATGCTTCAACGACAGATCTTCAAAGTTGAGGGTGGCGTTGCGTCCCGCCTTGGAATCGAGGACAGAGACCACGCGAGAGAGGTTGGCCTTGGGATCCGGGTCATTGCCAGCGGCGGAGAGGAGAGGTGAGAGGGAATGAATGAAGCGCATGCGCGAGTAGTAGTGCAGCGCCAGTTTCCTGTCCAGTCCCTCTTTCGTCTCGTCTCTGCTCCCTTTGGTGGTGAAATACCCCATCGTCATGAATAGTATATTCACCTTCTTCTCCTTCTGCGCAATCTCCTTGCACACCTCGTCGACGTTCTTCAGCAGGGAGACATCGGATTTGATGAATTCGACCTGCGAGGAGGGGTTCAGGGACTTGAATTCGGGGATTATCTTGGTGGCTTCGGCTTCGTTACGACCCACGAGGTAGATGTGCGGGGAGTTGGTGTTGCGGACGAATTCGCGGGCTGTGGAGAGGCCTATACCAGAAGTACCTCCTACGAAGATGGCGACGAGGTTGGGCGCGAGGGATTTGAGGGAGGCGTTGTGGGTGCGGACTTCGGTGAGGGAGACCATGGTGGTGGTGATTTGGGATGTTCTCGTGAATGCAATAGATGGAAGAGGAGATTATCTAATTGTCCACAAGTGTCAAGAGCGCATTACTGCTGGATCATTTAAGGGTGGAACGAAAAAGTCCGAGGAACCAAGCGTCTAGATATCTTGTTTGGAATGGGGTTCAAAGTGGCTGAGGCCGCACAAATGTCGGAGCGCGATTGGTCCGATTACGCTTCTAACGCCGGGGATACAGACTTCGTCTGGTGATCAGAGTTGTTTTCTCCGTCTGAAACTCCGAGCTGCGCTGAGTTATGCCCATATTGTCTCTTATATGCAGGTGATGGAAGCTTGCATCGTTCCCAGACGGATGAATTCATGTCCCCGAAGCTTTGCGGCGATCCGTGGATGCGGGCCTTCCCCGCGGACACTAAAGACGCTATACCAGATTAGGAAACCCATCTTCTGCTAACATCTGAACTTTAAGGCGATTGATGCTGAACATTCACAGCCTGGCAAATACCCAACAACACCAAAATTTACCCATATCCGCCAGTATAATGACCACAAGCAACTCCCCTCCCCAGCAACCCACCCTTCTGCCCTCCGGAAACGCTCCTCCCACCCCACCGTTTTCACCCCACAGCGACCCTCTGGACGACATATACGGCTCTGCTCCCTCCTCGCCAGTCCTCTCTTCTCATGCACCACAGACGTCACATCATACCCACACCCATTCCCGACATCACGAAATCCTCTCCGACCTCCCATCCCGGCAACGCGCCCTCGACACCGACGCCTACCGAGAAGGCCTCTCCAACAGCAAGGGCCAATACGTCCAGGAAGGCTTTGACGAGGGCTATGCACTCGGTGCGAATCTTGGGCAGCGGGTGGGCTACATATTAGGGGTATTCGAGGGTATGACGGTGGCGTTGCGAGGTAGTAAAGAGAATCAGGCACTCTATCGGGAAGCAAAGGGCTGGTGGGAGAGTGCGCAGAAGGAGTTGGCGATCCAGGAGTTGCTGGGTCAGAGGTGGGTGGACGAGGAGGGCATATGGAAGTGGGAGGTTAGGGCAGCAGAGGGGGAGGAGCCTACGTTTAGGGAGGTGGCAGAGCAACATCCGAATATTCGGAGGTGGATGGGGAAGGTGGAGGATGTTGCGAGGGAGTGGGGGGTAGATTTGAAGGCGCTGGAGGGGAGGGAGGAGGCTGGAATGGAGGACTGAAATGGGAAGTCTGGCTTCCTTGATGAAATGCTGATATGCCTGGAGGGTGGGACAGGGAGGATATGAAGGGGCAGAAAAAAGATAAGCTCCTGGCTGTTGGAGACATAACACTCTCCGCATTGGAGACCTGAGAGATGAGTCTCCTTCCTAAGTACCTAGGTACGCGCAAAGCGTGCAAGTTCAGCACACCCGAACCGGGACAGGAAAAAGCAGCAAATGGAACCTCCGCTTCAAAAATAGGGATTACCTCGTTCCCACCTTCAGTCAAATGTGAAATAAAAGGAAGACGATTTCCTGCAACTGCCTGCGTCCATCTGCGTATAACATTGATATGCTTATAAAAAGAAACCCGAATAGTCCGATCGGGACGGAGATACGGTGAGGTCATCAGCCGTGCAGGGGGTCGGAAAACGGAGAACTTACGCCACAACTCGGGACATAGTTTCGTCCGCGTGAGGTCATCCTCCATACAATTATCTTTCTGATTCTGGCATGCGATTCCACACATTGCCCTGCTACCACACCTCCCCTCCGAAGCAGTCATGATCCATGGCTTGCCTCTCCTCCGCCGAGCGCCTCTCCACCATGTCAGTAGACAGCTGGTGACGCCCCGCCACTCCTCCATCCAAGCAGTCCTCACTCGTCGCGTCCACAGCGGCGCATGGGAACCTCTCCGTCCCCCCAATCCTGCCGACCTCCCAAAACCGAAACCGAAGCCTACACATTCGAAGCCTCCCCTGCGACGCAGAAAATGGGTGCGCCGGCTGTTCATCTTCTCCGCTTTGGTCGGCACCGGCTACGTCCTTGACACCCAGTTCAACGCCTCCTCCCTGACGCGCAGTTTCCGGACGTTCCAGACGGGATTGCTGGTAGGGTTGGACTACAAGATAAACTTCAGAGCGCACCCTCCGCTGGTGGAGAGCATCGAGGCGCTGCATGCGCGGAACGCCGAGCGGCTGTTCGACTTGCTCAGACATAATGGCGGATTATACCTGAAGATTGGCCAGGCGATTGCCATGCAAAGCGCGATCTTGCCTCCGGAGTTCCAGAAGATGTTCGCGAAGATGTTCGACGATGCGCCGCAGAACGATTGGCGCGAGGTGGAGAAGGTGATTCGCGAGGACTTTGGCAAGTCGGTGGAGGAAGTCTTCGGCGTGTCTTTCACGGGCGAACCGGGCAAGGGAGTCATGGAAAAGACGGCGAGAGCTAGCGCGAGTGTTGCTCAAGTGCATTGGGCTCGGCTTGCTGATGGTAGAGAGGTTGCGATCAAGATCCAGAAGAAGGAGATTGCGAATCAGGTCGGCTGGGACCTGTGGGCATTCAAGGTCGTCGCAAGAGCATATACGTGGTGGTTCGATATCCCGATGTACAGCCTGGTGCCGTACATCACTGAGCGCTTAATGCTGGAGACCGATTTCGAGAACGAAGCCGATAATGCAGAGGACATGAAGAGACTGGTAGCAGCAGAGAAGCGCTTGAATGGTCGCGTATACATACCAAAGGTGTATAGAGAGCTGTCCAGCAGGAGAGTCATGACCGCTGAGTGGATAGAAGGTGTACGGTTATGGGATAAAGAAGGCATCACAAATAGATGGAATGGCCGATGGCGCGCTGGAAGTCCAGGAGCAGGAGGCACTCCACTTCCACCGCTGCCGAAGAACAACACCAAGTTCGATACTAATGTACCAGAGGACGCACCCAAGAACCCGCTTTTGAAGCCAGATCGGCGTTCGTGGCGGGGTGAGGATGGAAAGGGCGGGTTGGGCTTGTCGCTCAAGAGGGTCATGACCACCATCGTGGACCTGTTCTCTGCCCAGATGTTCCTTTGGGGTATCGTCCACTGCGACCCTCACCCGGGAAACATCTTCATCCGCCGCCTGCCCTCTGGAGAGCCCGAAGTGGTGCTCATAGATCATGGGCTCTATATCCGCATGAACCCCAACTTCAGACATCAGTACGCCTTATTCTGGAAATCTCTCCTGGCGTTTGACAACGACACAATCAAAGACATAGTCACCAGCTGGGGCATCAACAACGCCGACATCTTCGCATCGGCCACACTGATGCGGCCGTACCAAGGCGGGGATAGAAGCACGTTGGAGGAGCTGAAGAAAGGGGCGTCAGGCAAGGACCAGCAAGAGCGGGCATTTGAAATGCAAGTCAAGGCGCGCGACGGGATCAAGCAGATCCTCGGCGACGAGACGAAATGGCCTCGCGAGCTGATTTTCATCGGCCGCAATCTGCGCATCGTCCAAGGGAACAATCAGTTCCTGGGTTCGCCGGTCAACCGCATCAAGATCTCCGGCCTGTGGGCTTCCAGGGCACTGGCTGAGAGCAAGGATCTACCGCTGCGGGAGAGATGGAGCAATTGGATCAAGCATTTGCGGTTTAGGGTCGTGCTCGTCCTGAGCGATGTCGTGTTCCTGTGGTCGAGGGTAAAGCAATTCTTTGGAGCTGGGAGAGGCATGGAGGATGAAATTGAGGAGAGGATGAAGGTCATGGCGAAGGATTTTGGTGTGGACCTCAATCATTCCCTTTTTGAAGGGTGATGTGGGTTGCATGTGGAGCGGCTGTATATACTATGTTGCGGTTATGGATGCATTATTCCCCTCAATAGGTTTTTCTAGAGTGCAGATCGCACATGTCCATTGTAGATGAATGACTGCTGCGCCTCTTCTGCAATCATGTTTTTGTTGATATTGCTGCGGTCTCCAACCAACTGCCTGGTGGCTTCGCCATGCGCTGGCAGGCGCCCACCGCTTGTTGGGACCCAACAAAGACGGTCAGTGCAAGCACAGTACGCTTCCACCTTCATTCTGCTGTGAAGGCATGAGGACGTGAAAGACGCCTCCCGAGGTGCCCTCTGGATCTAATCAACTCTAACATCCATCGTTGTCGGTGTGCTGTTTCGAAACATCAAAACCACCCAGTGGGTAAAATCAACGACACTCTCTCCAACTGCCGCAAATTCATCCCAAAACACGCCTCCAAGTCTCTCCCCGCAATCCCATTGGCGTTGTGTGAGCCCACATTTGCCAGGCGCCCAGAACTAGCCCACAGCCACGCCGTATTCCTCGCACTGGCTGGGGCTGAGAACGCGCACGCAACAAGCATCTCACCGGCACATCCCCGTCCCCGTCTTACGTCTGCACCCAAAGTTCAAACCCCATCCTCACTCCGCGTCGCACGCCCAAAAAATGCAAAGGCCGCGATGTCGGCAACCTCATCGGAGTTGACCTTTATCTTCGGCCCCAACAAGACCTTCTTCTTCGACAGTCCGCGCTCATGGAAGTTCCACAATATCCCGCCCACGCTGCGGCAGCTGTTCAACAGCTCTATGAGCCCGGGATGGCGCATTGCGCAGCCGTTTTGCCTCGCCCTGGGGCCGCAGATTAACTCCCCTGAGCCGATCTGGTATGTGTCGTGTAGGGTGCTGAGCGGAGAGGAGAAAATCTGTGAGTTGCAGTAATATATCCATGTATTGTCTACATACCCCACCAAAAGCGAAGCCTTGCGGCTATAGCGAGCCATCCACACCTCCACCAAGAGGGTATCCCTTCTTTGAATCTGATTGTATCAAAGACCCGAATACTAATACGTGCTTTCCAGTCTACTCGCAAACCTACTTCGACTTTAACTACCCTGACCTTGCCGCATGGACTAAACGCATCCCGAATGCGCCGCGAGCATGCTTCGTCACTTTCGGCCCAGGACTCTCCTACTTTGGCTGCGCGCAAGGTCACGGCTCCGTTTGGGCTGGCGTGAGCTCCGAATTGACCGATAAGGTGCAGAAGGCGTACGATACACCGTCTTCTGCTGCATTGGGAGTGAATAGCGCTTGGTTCGTCATGTGGCCGGATGGGTACTTTGCGTGGAAGTTCTATGGGGCGTATGAAGGTTTGGATAAGGAGTTGAAGGGGGCAGAACCGAGATCTGTTGCTGTGAGTTCATTTCAGGCCCAACCCGTCAATCCAAAATGCGGGAGTTTGGCAGAGCTGGATCGCGACAGAAGTGCTAACCAGGATTGCAGTATGTCGCCATCTCCCCATACAACAAGGAACATTACTTCATCGCATACAACGACCGAACCGTCAAATATAATTTTGCAGGCTGCCCGGAATGGATACCACAGATTCAAGAGGTATTCAACGAGTGGCAGGCCGAGATCTTGCAGAGACAAGGCGTACAGCCACCGCCTTCTATCCCTCCTGTTCCCGCTATTCCCCCGCAGTGGAATCAATACCTTCCTACCGCTGGGCAGCCTACATATGTCGCAGCACATTATGCTAACGCCGTTCCTCCTCCGCCTCAACACTCACCCTACAATCCTCATGCAGTACCGCCGCCGCAACAATTTGCTGTGGAATTACCTGGGACTATGCTGGAGCCTCCACGCCCTCCTATGTCTGCGAGACCAGCTTCCATAATGACATCTGCTAGCGTAAGTGCCAGTTATTTACTTTGCAAGACAGTTCTAACGCATCTTCTCAGAAACGGAGTTTCTTCTCCAGAAAAAAGAGCAAGCTCGCGCTTTCCCCCGTGCCTTCTCCTGCTCACGCAACCTCTACGGAAGGGAGTCAGACATGCAATGTCATGTAAAACGAAAAGACGAGGCGCTGGCGGGGTTGCAACGGAATAGGCTCAGGTTGCACTGCGTTTGCTGGCTTGTTTTGGCTATTCTCATTTGTTTACTACTTCTTTCTACTTATACCCCAATTTCCCATGTATTTCCACATTTCTTCTTAGCGAATTTACCAAGTACGCCTGCGTAGCTGCGCCTTTCACTCAATCAGCTTCCCACCCTTGATCCTAACGATTTCGATATTTCAAACTCGACCCACCACCTCGTGTTTCCCATGCAATCCGAAAGTAGCAAACCACGATCGGTAGGTCAATATGGCCGAACTTCGGCTGCCCTTCCCGACCTTCCCTTTCCAGCTTTTGTACCTGCAGACTCGACCAGGATGCAAGCTAACCCTGGCGAATCCAGTTAACGTCACCTTGGATTATTACCCACCAGCAGCTGCAGCTCTACGAGAAAGGTAGTACAGAGGCCCTATCTCCGGTTAGGTTTTGCCGGTCGGCGGGAATTACGACATGGCGGACTTTTACTTATAGGAAAGTGATTGCGGCCCTCGGTTTTGGGTTGCTCCTCGCTTTTGCAAGTTGCGATTGGCACTACCATATAGCCAGTTGTGAGATCGGTAGCGGAGAAAATATGGTTCCACCCGGTCGCTCTTGGAGGTGCAATGCACTCAGCGTATGCACTCTGCTCGGCACCGCGATAGCAACATCTTCCTCCGCGCCACAAGTCAAAGTCCTCAATGGCACGTACGAAGGCGTCCACCTCGCATCCTTCAACCAAGATCTCTTCCTTGGAATTCCTTTCGCTCAAGACACCGGCGGGCAGAACCGATTTCGCGTGCCCCAGTCACTCAACGAGACTTGGACAGGAGTAAGAGACGCAAAGCAATACGGCCACGCATGCCCAGACAACAGACCCGACCAAGACGCCGAATTCGGCATGAGCGAGAACTGCTTGAGTATCAACATCGTCCGCCCCGCTGGAATTTCGCAGGACGCAAAACTGCCCATTGTGGTGTGGATTCATGGCGGATCGTATCAGGTCGGCACCAGTGCGTTGCCCTACTACAATCTTACGTACCTTGTGCAGAGGAGTGTGGAAGTCGGGAAACCCATCATCGGTGCGAGCATCAACTATAGAAAAGGTACGTGGACTGAGCAAGCGGTAAAAAACAACGGATGGCGTTGACGCTGGCGAGAAAAGGTGGATGGGGGATGATGTATTCGATTGAAATCCAGGGAAGCGGGGAAACGAATTTGGCACTCCGGGATATGCGGAAGGCGTTGGCGTGGGTACAGGTACGTACGTATTCCGCCTTGCCGCGAACGAGTCCGCAAACCAGTTCCGTGCATTCGATTCTCTAGCTTAAAACAAATCGAAATTACAGGAGAACATCCAAGGCTTTGGAGGTGATAAGAGCCGCGTCACGATCTGGGGAGAAAGCGCTGGGTCGTTTGCGGTGGTAAGTCGTTCTTTGTGCTTCTTCGATAGTGCACGAACCGAATGCTAAGTCACTGTCCAGGGCCAACTCCTTCTCTCATACGGCGGGCGCACCGATAACCTGTTCCATCGCTCTATCCAAGAGTCCGGCTCCGCCTCTACCGCCTGGTATAACGGTACCTCCTGGTACCAACCCATTTACGACAAGATTGTCAGCCAGACAAACTGTACCGACTCTCCCGACACTCTCGCCTGCCTCCGCACGATCCCCTACTCAACCATATATCCATTCCTCGACAGCTCCAAAGTCGGCGGCCCAGGCTTCTACCCCACAGTTGATGGCGACGTGATTCCCAATTTCCCCACGCAAATGCTACGAGAGGGCACCTTCGCTCACGTCCCACATCTCTACGGGACCAACTCCGATGAAGGCACCGACAACGCCCCACCGGGCGTCATCAACACCGACGACGACCTCTACAACTACCTCCTCGGCTCCACAGGCTACGACTTCCCTCCCTCCACCGTCCGAGAAATTATGCGTCTCTACCCGGATGACCCTGCCCAAGGTATCCCTCTCAACACCGGTGCCCAGCGCTTCGAAGCGGAGGGAAAACAATACAAACGCATCGCCGCCATCGTCGGCGACGTCTTCTACCACGCGCCTCGTCTGGACGACGCCCGGCATTACTCCGCACACGCACCTACCTACATCTACAGATTCAACACCCGGCCCTGGCTGAACGGGACGAATGCGACGTGGACGGATACCGAGGGCGGGTTGGCGCCGGAGTACAAGGGCGTCGAGCATTTCAGCGAAGTCCGTTTCGTCTTTGCGAATCCTACATTCGTGGGCCCGTGGCCGGAGTACAAGGCACTTAGTGAGACGATGAGCGCGTTGTGGATCAACTTCATCAATTCGGGAGATCCCAATGGCGAGGGCCTGCCTGTGTGGCCAGAGTATAGCGGGAAGGAGTATCGTGCAAGGCACGTTGGAGATGCGATCAGTGGGAATGGGACAGTGAGTAAGGTGGGGTGGAATCTGGTGTTACAGGCGCAGGGGAGGGGGCAGAACGGGAGTTTCGTCGAGAGGGATGATTACAGGTTGGAGGGGAGGGAGTACTTGATTAAATGGGCTAGGAGGAGACATGTGTAGTGATATTTGGGTGTATAGGAAAGACGAAATGAAGAATGTGGATGAATCGCCATCACGTTGGAGAAAAGCTAGTCAGTCATTCAAAGCTGTTTGGTGAGGCGGAAAGTGGCAGAACAGCAAGTAAGATTCTACTCAACGACCTATTTAGCTTCACATAAACGCTTAGATCTTGCTCTTTGCCTTGCTCTTCGCCAACAACTCGGCGTTCTTGGCCGCAAACCGCTTCGTAGGCGCGTCCTCAACAAAGCGCTCAGCCAGCGCATCGACAGCGTTAACAACAGCAATCAACCTCCTAAACCATTCAAATCAGCAATCACGTACATTCAACATCCTCTTCATAGCAAAGAAGCAAAAAGGGAGAAACTCACGCATCCCTGATAGGCGCATTCTGCAACCTCTTCATCTCAATCATACTCTTCCCATCATTAACCTCCAACTGCTTCTCCAAGAACCCCACAACCTCCTTCTTGAATTCTTCCCCCTGGCTCTCAAAGATCCGATTGTACATCCCACAATCCAGCAACTCCTTCGCCGACAGCTTCGTCCCGAACATGAGGAAGTCGTTCGCGCGGTGGATACCCATCTGCTGGGCGAAGGAGATGGCGGAGCCGTTCTCGGGCACAAGACCGAGGGCGCTGAAGGGGCATTGCAGCCACGCGGTGTTGGAGGCCAACACGATGTCCGCGATGCCGGGGAACCAGGCGGCGCCGCCGCCGACGGCAGGGCCGTTGAGGGCGAGGATGAGGACCTTTTTGTGGTCGATCATGGAACGGAGAAGTTCGGTTGCTGGGGCTGATTAGAGAGCTGGTGGGAACAGAAGGAAGGCTGAGGATGTGAGAAAGCGGGAAAAGCCAAAGAATGATCCCAAGTAACTGAGACAGACAAAATATATTCCGTGAACAGAGTCACGCGAAGCAAAGGCCGAACTTGACCTACGTTTCCCCCTAAAACAACCATCAACGAACAGAATGGAAAAACATCTCACTTACCATAAGCGAACCTATTCAGATAACTCAACTTCTTCTCTGCCGTATTCCGAAACTGTGCAGGCTGTTCATTCGACTTAGCGGATGCTTTCCCCCCCAAGAATTAGCCCTCGTGAGCTTTCTCACATCGTGCACATACCCCGCTCATATCTGAGACACCTTTTACATCTGCACCGGCGGAGAAGAAGCGCCCCTCGCCCGTCAGCACGGTGAACACGGTGTCTGGGTGCTCATTGAGGACGCGGAAGGCATCGATGGTGTCGGTGATGATGTTGCCGCCGAAGGAGTTGAGGGCTTTGGGGCGGTTGAACTGGAGGGCGCATGTTAGATGGGAGGGGGTGACGGAGGGCAATGGTGTGTACGCTGATGATGCCAATTTTGCCCCGGATCTCGAATTTACTGTAAAGATATCAGTATCACGACGTGAAGCCGCAATGGGAGATGCCTACATATCGGTATATGAGTTCGAAGTCGCCATGATTGCTCTATGCTCTATTTCTCGCACGCAGAAAAAGCTAATGGTCTTGTTCAATGACAAAAGGTATCAAAAGATATACAAGTCAGCTTACACGCTCAGCTCTGAAGTTTTGGAGGGTGTTCAGTAAGAGTAATCCATCTATTCCCCGCAACCCGCGTGTTTGGGGAACGCCTCGGCTCGGCCATAGCTGGGGAATTCTGGGGATTGTCCGCTGCAGGGGTGGGGACTTCGGCAACTTCGAGTCAGCTATTAGTTTAGCGCTGAATGGAGCTCGCGACTTGGGGATCCATATGCGTAGACATTGATTGTTGTTGCGCTGAAGTTTTCATGAGATTTCACACTTGCATCAGGTTTCTCTGGACTGTGGCTTTTTCGGGACTGAGGCGATGAAGTGGATGAACTGGAGTGGCGTCCCGAGATGCCGAGGCACATCAATTCACACTAGCCTTCTGTGACAGGTACAATCACGTGATTGATTTCTTGGCACGGTAACCAAGTTTTGGAGTCTATAGCTAATAGTATAAAGTATATTCTTAGAGATAAGAAGGCCTGAGCAAAGAGTACGTCGGATTAAAATGAATATGAGAAGGGTTAACACACAAACGTAGACTCACAGTGAGACGGAGGTGCACGCCTGGGCAAGAAATGGACACTATCACCACCACTTTTGATATATACTTGCCCAATATTCCCTTTCACAAACCGTCACCTTCCCTGTCTCCTCTCTACACTCCCAAAAATGTCAGAACACCACCCATAAACGCGTCAACCGCCACACCTAACGTCGGCCTCAACACCGGCGCAAACTTGGGACTATGATTTCCAGGCACTTCCTCCAACTTCCCCTCCCTCTCCAACCGATCCCACGTCTCCGGATCCATACCCCCGTACAAGAAGAAACAGCACGGCTTCCCCACACTTTCCGCCAGAATACCGAAATCTTCGCTACCCTGGAGACGAGGGATGTCAGAACTATAACCCTGTGGCCCTACCTCGAATAGATCTGAGAACGTCTTCTCCAAGGCATTCGTGATCTCTCTATCATTGAACAGAAACGGGAACTCCCTCGTCCTCTTCAAAGTCGGCATTTCCGAGTTCCCGCTCGCCACAGCCTCCGCCTCGATGATACGCTGCACGCTTCGTAGGACGCGTTGGCGCGTCTGCGGTACGGCGGCGCGGACGTCGAGTTTGAGGTCCGCGTGGCTGGGGATTATGTTCTCTGCGTCGCCGGCATGGAAGGACGAGACGGTTACGACGGCGAAGTCGAGGGGGTCGGTTTCGCGGGAGACGATGGTTTGGAGACGGGTTATGGTGTGGGCGGCCTGGACGATGGGATCGAGGGAAGTGTGGGGCGTGGAGGCATGAGATTGGCGGCCGGGGATGTGGAGGCTGGATGCCGGTATGGTCAGTGATGACACCGGTACGGCGATTCGGCGAATTGGTTCATAAGAAAAGGTGATCTTACTGGAAAGAATCGGCTGAAGAGGCGACGAGGCCGTGTTTGGTACCGATGACACCTAGATTGTCAGTGACATGATAGTTGATGAACTCCGCCAAAATGACTTACCAGCCCTAAAAGGCACCACATGCCCACCGATAGCAAAGTCCGGAACTGGCACCTACTCGCCATTCAGAACACACCTTCCACACATGTTCCCAGCACTCAAACCCACCTTCTCATACAAGCCCCCCTCAACCATCGCCTTCGCCCCCGCTCCTCTCTCCTCTGCAGGCTGAAACACCAACACAACCGTTCCCCTCCACTTCTCTCTCGCACTAACCAGTCCCTCTGCAGCAGCAAGAAGCGAAGTGATGTGTATGTCGTGGCCGCAAGCATGCATCACGGGTTTCTCTACACCATCAACATCTTTCATTCGCTTCGTGCTGGCGTAAGGAAGACCGCTTTGCTCCTGCACAGGTAGTCCGTCGATGTCGGCCCGGAGGAGTATGGTTTTGCCATCGCCGTTGCGGAGGACGGCGGCGAGGCCGTGACCTGGGGTTGAGTTAGTAGTTTGAAGATGGGGAAGCGTATGCCTAGGTATGTCGAAATGCCAATTATGCAAAGGAGGAATTACTACACGAAAGGCCAAGAGAAAGCCGAAATACCTCCAATGCCCGTGAAAATCTCATATGCGTCTAACTTCCGCAGAACCTCTGCAATCTTTTTCGCAGTCTGCTCTTCCAGAAAAGAGAGTTCGGGATTCGCGTGGAAGTGCTTGTCTGGGAGTCTAATCGTTAGTAGGCACGTTCCTAATGTCATTGGGCTCCTCTCTATTTTTATCAGTCACTTACAGAGCTCTTCGTACGGTCCCAATTCTGGCTTATGCGCTTTGATGGTTTCGGTGATTGACGTCATTATGTCTCTTATACGACGGCTCCAGGTTGGGAAGATACAGTGAATCTGGCAGTGGAAGGAGAGCGGATATATAGAGTAGGTGTGATAGAGACGCTATGCAAATATTTGTTCGCGTCGTCGCAGTCTAATGTATTATACGGCCACGGTCTTGAATATCTCTTTCTCCGCCGACGGAAACTCTCCGAGCATGCAGTAGATATAAGATCGCTGTTGCCAGACAAGTGGTCGAGCCGCTTAACTGTTATAAATGTTAACCAATGTGTGCCCCAGTACAATCTGGGAATAAGGGAATTATACCTTTAAATACGTGATATCAATCAAATCAGAGAGCAGTGTATCACAGAGCTTACCGCACCTTCTTCGCTGGTCCCCTCCTGCTTTCCGTCGGGGACGATCGCGAGCTGCCCCTCACAACTTGCGTAGTCGGTATAAGCACTAGCGTCGCCGACCTCGGGGTATTTGTTTACGTGCACGACGAGCCCTGCCCAAAGAATCGCAATGATAGAAACGTAGTAGGCCTATTATCTTTGAGACAACTGTAGTTATACGGTGATCACTATCCCACTTGGACGAGGGGTAAATGCTTGGCATTGGGGAAGTTGGTACCGGTCTCAATAACGACCCAGTTCCAACCCGGTAGCTAAGAGGAAAGAGTAGTAATATACAAGCAGACGTCACCTCTAATGACCGAGCCTAGACAGGCCTATTATACAAGGGGAATCTAGCCCAATGACCAAGGGGGAAAACGAAAGCAAACGACGAAGTGTTTTGACTCCACTTAGTTCCAGTGTGAGGGGTGTTCAGAATCGGCATGCGGTTGCCAGTCTGGGTCATTGGAGTCGTCATCCTCAGTCGGATCTTCAGATTCGTCCTCTTCCTCAATCTCGTCTTCACCTGGGCCCTGATCGTCCTGAGGAAGTTGATCCACAGCGGAGGAGTGATCCTCCACAGTGCCAGGCTCCTCCGTCTGCTCTTCCATTTTCCATTCCTTCCATTGTTCCATGAGTGGTATTTCTTCCTCCGAATCCGTCGAGTCCGGCTCTTGGATCGACCTCTCTGTTTGCTCCGTCCCTATTGGTTCATAAAAAGTAACTCCTTCGCACTCATTGAGCGAGGTTTTCGCAGATTTCCTTCTGTCGATTTCCTCCTTCACCTGACGCCTTCTTCGTTGATGTTCCTGCTAAGAAAATACCACACTTGGCGCTCCAGATGACGGGTCTAATGATCCTCCTCGGTTAGCGCACACATGTGGCAAGATCATGAAGCTGTCATGTTCTTGCTACCTTCAGATTGTAGGTGTGCCTCCTGACTACCCTTCGCCTGAAGCCTTCTTCGTTGATGTCCCTTCTAAGAAAATACCGCACCAGGCTCTCCAGATGACGGGCCTAACAATCCTCCTTGGTTAGCGCACCCATACGAGAAGATCATGAAGCTGCCATGTTCTTGCTACCTTCAGATTCTAGGTGTGCCTCCAGACTACCCAACAGGTCTGGCTCCTCGTCAGACCCTGGCTGCGCCTCAGTTGGTTGTGCTTCTGATGGCTGCGGTGGAGTCGTTGGTGGCGGCGTCCCTGATTTCACCGCTTCGACGGCAGGGGTGACAACGGCCGGTTCGCTCGTCGGATCGCTCGTCGGCTCGTTCATCGGCTCGTTCGTTGGCTCGTTCGTCGGCTCTCTAACGACTGTAGGTTGAGCCGCCTCTGCTTGATCTTCCTCTGCTTGAATCACCTCCGACTGGGGAGCTGGATGATTTGAGGCAGGCTCGGCAGTGTCCGGCACGGGTTCCGAGTCCGCGGCGGGGCCATCAGTGGCGATCGCTTCGCCAGGGGGAGCAGTAGAAATGGGAGGTTCTAGAGTCTGGAGAGTGGGTATCTGATTGAGAGAGTTTTGTCTGCTGTGCGCCATGGCAGATAGAGGCAGATCCGGCGAACTCGACGGATCTCGTCCTGCGGGTTCTGCTGGTTCTTCGGGCGCTGCGACTACGGGTTCTGCGGGTTCTGCTGGTTCTGCTGGCTCTGCGAGCTCTGCGGGCTCTGCGGGTTCTGCGGGCCCTGTGGGTTCCGCGGATGCTGCGGCCTCTGCTGGCTCTGCTGGCTCTACTGTCTCTGCGTCCTGCGTTTCCACCTTGAGGTCGGTCATTACCACATTTTTGGTTGGTTCTTGTACGAGCATGGTTGAACTGGGGGGGATTGAAGGTTCCTGAGCGCTAGGAACCGTTGAGGAAAGTGGAGACAGCGGTTGCACAGGTATGGCAGCTGCGACCACAGGCTCGGGAGCTTGTTCCTCTGGTTTGACAGGCGTCTCTGGCTGAGTGGGCGTGAGTGACGGGGCCCTATTCTCCGTCTCCTCATCCGAATCCTGCTCGCCCTCCTCATCCTCACCAGCATCTGCCATTGAAGTATCTGCTTCGGAAGGCTCAGCAGAGCCACTCTCCACCTTCACACCGGGAACCGACAATAGATCGCTGCTTGAAGCGGGCGTTCCTTGATCTGGAGCTCCCTCGGCGAACACAACCTTCTTTTTAGGACGTCCCTTGGGTTTCGATTTCTTCTTCTTTGGAGGAGCCATCTTGGGGCGAGGCGGAGTTTGAAATGCCGGCCCATCCACCACCACCACTCCTTCCGCATTCACGACACCGATGCCTTCAACAACCGTGCCTGGTTCCGCTGCCGCCGGAGTGGTCTCCGCAAGCGCCGTGTCATCGGGTAGGACTTCGCCTTCGACTGTTTGGCCTTCAGGCACCAACGCCTTATATACGCTGACGTTCCCTTCCTGGTCGACCTTCTTCACCTTGGTTTCCCTTCTTGGAGGGGGGACAGCAGCGACTCCATCAGCGACATACTGCGAAGGTAATCCTTTGCGTCTCTTCGCAAGATACTCTGGTTCCGATTCCTCTAGATGCCGTGGTACTTTGACGTATTTTTTGATCGTGAAACCCTGCTGCACTTCCTTGGGCTCCTGCTCATCTTCCATGGTTTCTCCGTCTTCTTCGTGCAGAACCTGCGGCTTGATGGCCCGCGGCATGCGTGCAATGCGTAGGATCTGCTGCGAATGGAGTGGGAGCAAGTGAGAGTCCCGTGGCATAGGCAGCTCCGGGAAGAAAGAGTCGTTCTGCTCTTGCTTCTCGTCGGCGGGGTTGGGCCCGACTAAGGTTTCGGTCTCCCTCCATTGCGTGATAGGTAGACCCTCGAGTACATTATGTTCTACCTGTCCGCGTCCCGACCGGTTGGATCGGTCTCTGCTGCGGAACTGTGTCACATGATGTTAGTTGCTACGTCCACCTTTCGGATGATGAGATGGTGTTATGAGACGGAGTGAAAGAGAAATATGGGTAATGAAAACGTGAGGAGACAGGCATGGATGGCAAGTGAGAAAGGGCGACCAGGGAAGGTAGTAAGAGTCTTGGGGAACAGTGGAACCGGCGCGGAACGATACAAAAAGAAAAGGGTTAGGAGATGGACACTGCGATCCACGGGATTAAGATGCGAAACGGTTGGCGAGAGAATGCTCGTGGGGGAGAACGCGCTATGCTTGTAACTGGGTGTCGTCAAAGCCGACAAGTGAATGGGGCTGGAGCGCAATAGAAATAACTCCACATACTGGCGCCATGCTATGTCGCAGCGGCTGCGATAATCTTATCCCACGTGTGTGGTAGCCTCGACTTCTGGGATTCACGCGGTGAAGTGAATGCGACGGATAGGTACGGAAGCGCGATGGATGCGAAGTGGTGGCGCGTCGAGGTGAAGAACATCGACCGCCTTGCCGGCTCGCGCCTCACGAGCGCACTGGAGCCGCGACTTCTTGGCAACACTAATCCCTTTTAGGATACGCATCGGTGAGACTGAACTGCCCGTGGATACGTATACTGTCCCGAAAGCTGAAGGAGAGTAGATGATGTATTTGAGACGAAAAAAACATCTGGAGATTAATTGTAGCATATATGACGGCCTGTCAACCTACACCCTCTTGACATTATATATAGTACAAGTCGCTATGTGTGGCAAATATCATTGCCTACCTGCACTCAACACGGCAGTGGAAAAGCGCCCGACCCGAATGATGCAAAGGAAATCCCTACAAGGCAGCTCGACATGCTCAATCCCATCTAGTACCATGTTACTTGTCATTCTTGACGTCGTAGGCCCAGCAAAGACTTACCCTTGCTCCTTCTGCCGCACAATCTCCCCATGCTTTCCCTTCTCCTTGCCAGCACTTCCGCCCTCTACCACTAGCCTGTCCAGCTGATAAAATTGACTGATGACCGTTTGTCTCTGTGAGCCGTGTTGTTAGCCTGGCGCCCTTTCCGACAGTAGGGCATTCGTCCGGCAGCGGTTCGCCCTGTCTGCCGCGCGTGGCATATCTCCTGGCAACGCACCTTCAGCATCTGAAGCTCCTTTATTCCCCTCTGTATGAGCTCTTGTATTCTCCTTTCATCCGTCTCATGCTGGTGTTCGCGGAAAGCGTCGCGCGTTCTCCGTTTGGCGTACTCGCGGAAGTTGTATGCGGCGAACTGGCGGCCTTGGCGGAGGAGAGAGCGGTACTGTGGTCTCGCACATTAGTCGCTGTTTGACCCATCATATAGACGTGTAATGGACCCCGGCTGCATAGAGGACAGAGGAATCGCAAGCGGGGGCAGCTCACGCTCTATGTTGGTGGCGGGGAAAGACAGGAAAGCCAGGAAAGCCAAAGGGCTACATACCAATGAGCGCACTTGATAAGCTGTGTCACCCTTTGTTGCTTGTGTTAATGACATCTTTTATGAAGGAGAAAAGTGGCAGGCTGTTGTCGAAGGAGTAGGCGCGGCTATGTTGGCGATTATATCATATACACAAAAAGTCGGAGGAAAGCTTGACAAGTCCGACAAGCGATCGGCGGAGTCAGGCACGTCAGGGTTCCTGCCAGAGCTCCCATGCTCTACGACATCAACGTAGAACGGTAAACTTCACAGCGAAACCAAAGATACATGCGAGATCATTTCGATTTATCAATTATATTCATTTGTGGTATCAGAAACTGAGCCTCCAGACCAGCGCTTTAACAGGATCATTGGGAGTCCTGCATCCCCTGTTTCCATATACGCCAGAGTACCCACGGTGAAGATCTGGCACAAAACGCCGCCCATGCAAACCATAGCAGGTAGAGTGCCCGCTGCGTGTAAAAGACCATTGCTCTCGTTGGATCCCGTCAAATTATTCTTACATTCTCCTTGCCCTCTCACTTGCCGCCATGCTTTTCGTGAATCCTGCGCAATTGTTCTTGCACGTTCATATTCTGCATTTGCTGCATACGGATCGCGTCCTTAGCAGGATCTGGTTGCCCATCGTAGGACGTGGCGGCTCGCTTTCTTCGCGCCTCTTCCTCCTCCGAGATAGGTATGCCCGTGACACCGTCAAAAACATCGTCACGCTGGCTGGCAAGCCGTTTGAGGTTCCCAGCAACGTCGACAAAATTGCTCGTCGTTGCATATCGAGCGTCCGACTTCTCCCTCTGTTCCTTCCAACGAGGATCGAGTAAATGTGCGATGCGCACATGTTCATCGAATTCGTTAAGGGGAATTTGTTGGTGACAATTAGGGCAGATCGTTGTGGACGCCGCCGCCCTAGCCGCACGTGCTCTTGGGACATAGTCCTCACGAATGCGTACGCTGCCAGGCGCTGGTCGTGCCGCAGCCTGTGCCCGAATCCTGTCACGCTCTGCTTGTTCCTGGTCCGGGGTTTGCTCGGCTGGGCGACTCGGCAGTGGCGCGGGCGCTGGTGCAGGCATTGGAGGAGGTTGATAAGCGGGTTGCACTGGAGGTGCCACGGGGACCGCCGTAGGTGTAGGAGCCGTGGCGCCGCGCTGCTCGGAGACATTGTAGTATACCTCCTCGTCAGGCGCAGCCTCGTCTATCCGCCTGTCAATCGAGAACAGGGCTTTCTGCTCCAAGGACGCGGATTGTAGGTCGTTTAATGTCGTCGGAGGTGGCAGGTCCGCCGCGTCATCGGCCTGGTCGAACTCGACGGTCGCGATAACAGCGAAGTCGTGCCAGTCGATGGACGCGTATTCTCTGAGTTCTTCCTCCTTCTGCTTTTCCTCCTTCTCCTTCTGCTGCGATATATACTTTGTGTATTCCGCGCGCTGCTTCGCTCTGTCCAGAACTTGAAAGCGATCTTTGATGTTGCGTTGGAGCTCCTCGATGCGAGCTTCGACGGTCGATTCTTCTTCAAGCAAGATCTTGTATTGATCAACGATAGCTCGGAAGAACTGGAAGAAACTGTGCGTTGGGCGGAGAAAATCAAACTGGAAGTTGCCCGACTCTCTATTGCGGAGCTCTTTTAGCCAGTTCTCCCCATTCTTCGCAGTGTACAGAGCCGTCAGCTTCAGTATCTCGAGGTCTTTGGCGCTGATGTTGGGCATGCGCGCGGAAAAACGAAACTTGGGAGGCTCCGGGGGCCCTGCCGCCTCTTCCTTGCGTATTCCCAAGTCGCCCGTGCCTCCTTCTTCGGCCTTGCCATCCTTCAATTGTTGTAGGTACCAGGCGTAATAGGCATGGTAGGGATCTTCTGGCATGAGATAACTGAAAGCTGGGGTGTGGCCAGAGCGCTCTTTCAACGATGCTTCCATTCCTGGGCCTTTGCGATAGAGGAAGTCGGCGGTCCTCGCAATCTTCTCGCGGATGCCGAGCGGGGGAATGACCATGTCGGCTGGAGGCTGCAAACCACCAGCATCTCCATTGCTTGCAGCGCCGTCTACACCGTTGGTTGTGGCCATGGCGGTGTGTTGTGGGTGGTGTGGTGCGTCCGAAGGTGAGAGTGGCCGGTGCCTTGAAGAAGTTCATGCGCGGGCTTCGATCTGAGTCGCGACAAGCCCAGCCCCTGTCCGGAGCGGTGAAATGATATTCCGACTTCGCGCGGGGATGATGCGGAGCCAGCGGAGCGGAGAGGAAGAGCTTGGCGCTCATCTCAAGCATGTCACATTCGACGAGCTCACATTCGACGAGCTCTGTCCATACGTTGGCTAATTGTCTGCTGGCACTCAATTGATCGCAGTGAAGACGCGAGGGCTATTGTCCACTGAATTATCGGTGCTGCGTGGGCTGAGCCACCTTACACGACCTCAGCTCCTTGCTTGGCAGGCTCAAACGACCACATTTCACTTTCCGACTGAGGAGCAAGGGTGCTTGCTCAACGCCGCCCGCCCCTCGACCAAATCGGCCCCTAAATCTATCCTAGCGGATCGCACCCGCCTGGAGTTGTTGACCTTTTCCTTCTTACTCTCGTTACCTCCTATTGTCGGAAGGTCAGAAGCTACCTTCACCATCGCCTGGCCTTCTCGTCGCCCTGCAACCCGCCCAGGTCCCTAGGATCCATTGTACCGTCAGAACACGGAATTGGCTTGAACGGCTCGCAGCGTCGCCATCATGGCGAACCGTACCTCGACCAACGCATTCCTCGGAGAGAAGACGAGTGCGAAGCGCTCCGCCAGATCACGTTCACGATCACCGAGACCCCAGGCGAAGAAGCAGCCGCAACGACAGAAGAAAGTGGCGGGCTACACCTCCGAGGGCGTCAGCGATCATGATATTCTTAACCTTCCAGGCTCCGATTGGCAATTGCTGGGTCTATTGACTCTTGTTGCTTGTGTAGTACGTCTGTACAGGATCTATCAGCCCAGCAGTGTTGTATTCGACGAAGTCCAGTAAGTGTTTGGGACAATGAAACCTCGTTCGTACACAGCTGACCACGACCGCGCAGTTTCGGCGGCTTTGCTTCGAAATACATCAAGGGCAAATTCTTTATGGACGTCCACCCACCTCTGGCCAAATTACTCATAACGCTGGCGGGTTGGTTGGCTGGCTTCGACGGGAACTTCGATTTCAAGGAGATCGGGAAGGACTATGTCGAGCCTGGAGTGCCTTATGTTGCCATGCGACTTCTACCCGCCATTCTTGGTGTCTTGACGATCCCGACCATGTTCTTGACTCTTAAAGCTACCGGTTGTCGGACCACGACGGCCGCTCTGGGCGCTGGTCTGGTCATTTTTGGTAAGGACTCGCCATGGGAAAGCGTCCATGTTATCTAACAATGTCCAGACAATGCGCTTGTCACGCAGTCACGACTGATTCTGCTCGACTCGCCCCTTGTCATCTTCACTGCCATCACAGCCTTAGCGTTTACAAGTTTCACGAACCAGCATGAGCAGGGTCCATCCAAAGCCTTCCAGCCTTCATGGTGGTTCTGGTTGGCAGCCACAGGACTTGGTCTAGGTGCAACCGTGAGCGTGAAGTGGGTCGGCCTCTTTACCATCGCGTGGGTCGGCAGCTTGACCCTTTTGCAATTATGGGTCTTGCTCGGCGACACTACGACCGTCACTCCGGTAAGCTGCGAGCCCTCTTTGGCAGCACTGTTTACTGACATGAAGCTAGCGCATTTGGTTCAAACACTTCTTCTCCCGATTCTTCTGCCTCGTCGTCATTCCCGTCTCCTTTTACATGGCCATGTTCGGCATCCACTTCCTTTGCCTCGTCAATCCGGGTGATGGGGACGGTTTCATGTCATCGGAATTCCAGGCCACTCTCAACTCAAAAGGGATGCAGGATGTGGCGGCCGATGTTGCGTACGGTAGCCGCGTCTCCATCCGTCACCACAACACACAGGGTGGCTATCTCCATTCCCACAGTCACATGTATCCGGACGGTAGCAAACAGCAACAGATTACGCTATACCCTCATAAGGACGAAAACAATATCTGGGCACTGGAGAACCAAACGCTACCAGAACCACTTGACCCCACTGCCCCCAAACCGTCGGGCCCGATGGCATGGGATAACATTGGCCCCATCTTCATTGAAGATGGCGCAATAATTCGCTTGTACCACTTGACCACACATCGACGATTGCACTCTCACGACGTCCGACCACCGGTCACGGAAGCGGATTGGCAAAACGAAGTATCCGCCTACGGGTACGAGGGATTCGAGGGAGACGCGAACGACCTTTTCCGCGTTGAAATTATCAAGTCAATGTCCGACGGCGCGGAGGCCAAGAAGCGTTTGAGAACCATTCAGACCAAGTTCAAACTGGTTCATATGATGACGGGCTGCGTTCTTTTCTCTCACAAGGTCAAGTTACCCGCTTGGGGATTCGAACAGCAGGAGGTTACTTGTGCGCGCGGAGGTACTCTTCCCAACAGCGTGTGGTATATTGAGGGTAACCATCACCCTGGCCTAAAGGAGGACGCCGAGAAAGTCAACTACCGTAACCCGGGCTTTCTAGGAAAGTTCTGGGAGCTTCAAAAGGTCATGTGGCGGACCAACGCTGGTCTCGTTGAATCCCACGCCTGGGACTCCAGGCCGCCCTCGTGGCCTATCCTTCGCCGTGGCATCAACTTCTGGGGAAAGCACAACAGGCAAATCTACCTCATTGGCAACCCTCTGATTTGGTGGACCTCGAGTGCTATCATCGGGTTATATGCCGTCATCAAGGGGCTTGCGGTACTTCGTTGGCAACGAGGGTACAAAGACTATTCCGATGTCACCTTCAAACGCTTCGATTATGAAGTCGGTACCTCCATCCTTGGTTGGGCATTCCATTACTTCCCATTCTACCTAATGGCTCGACAGCTATTCTTACATCACTACCTTCCGGCCTTATATTTCGCTATCATGGCTCTATGCCAAACGTTCGACTTCATCAGCTACCGGTTTAGCGTCCTTCGGATCAAGAAGTATCCTGTTGCTGGACAAACTCTTGCTGTAGCCTTCTTGGCCGCCAGTATCACCGCCTTCACTATCTACTCCCCGCTTGCATATGGGAACCCATGGACGAGGGACCAATGTAACAAGGTCAAACTGTTCAACACTTGGGACTGGGATTGCAATAACTTCCCCACATCCGTAAGTGCTTTCGAGTATAGCTGATTGTCACGGAATTGACAAATCTTGCAGTATGACCAATACACCACCACTACAACTGCCGCAATCTCCGTTCCTTCGTCACCGGCGCCGGTAGCACCCCCACCCGCCGAACCCCCTGTCCAAAATGTGCAAGGCGGGGAAGTCAAGCAGCCGCAGGACCCCAAAGTCTCAGAGAAGGCAGCCGTATCTCCGCCACCTAAAGAAAAGGAGCTCCCCATTGTCTCCAAAGAGCAGAGAATAGAATACCGTGACGAAAACGGGCGGATCCTAGACGACGAAGAGGTGAAGGCACTGCAAGGAAAGGTAAGTTTCAAGACCCGTTATGAGACGCGCACGAGAGTTGTGGACGCGGAGGGGAATGAACTCCGCGATGAGCTTGTAGATGCCCGAGACGTCGATGGACCCCCTGTCGCTCCTCCTCATCCCGACGTCGAGGGTCGAAATCCGGAGACAAAGGAGCAGAAGGGGGAAGCGGAGGCGAGCCATGCACCTCCTACCGTGGAGGCGGTGGAAGATCAGCAGAAGGAGAAGAGCGTCGAGGCGGAGAAGAAGGACGCTAAGCCGGCGAGCGAGGCGCAAGTCGCGACGGAAAACTAATCAACTCGCGCAAAACATGGCATTTTCCTACTGTTCGGCCATGTTGTTGACGGCACGATGTTCATGGTGACGTGCGTGCTTTACTCTCCATCCTTTTTTCCTATGTACGATAGCGCATCAGATTGGGCGTTTTCTGGTGGTGAAGGCGTGGCATAGTAGTATGGTGGATACATTCGGCATCTGATAAAGCTGCGTTTCTATGTATTGATGTGCAGGCATGCTGCTCCAGTGATTTGTGCTTTTGTCCCTTGTCAAACGCGTCGGAATGTGACTTCGCCTCTTGAGCTTCCATACAACTGCTCCGGGCATTCCCGAATAGAGATCTGGGACGCGTTCCTTGACGTCTCATTGATCGCAGGATGAAGGCGCTCTCGGAATAAAGGGGTTCTTCGGCGGTTCTCTCTTAATTCCTCCGTGCCTTGGTTGGGTTCTACGGGTGCCGAAAGGTGATGCTCGTATCCAAGGTGTTTCAACAACAAATGTCGTTGTCTATCTTGTAACCGATGTTCACGCGGCGTTAGGTGGCTATTGGAACCTTTATCAACGGATCGAATGCTCGCGGTCTATATTTTAGGCTTGAGGTATGGACTTTGCGTTCGGAATGGGGCCTCGAATCGATCGTTCGACCGGGATTCAACTCAAATATTTGCATTTAGATCTTCGATATAAGAGTCTGAGATAGGTGATCGAACTAATGGTATGAGCTTGTGTTTTTGGATTAGTGTCCAAAGTGGGATCGCGGAATCCGGAATCAAATTGAGCTTGGTGATCGGTGTTTGGAACCAGCGGCTTGATACAGCTCAGAACCAAAAGTGAGGGTTGGAAGTTGAAGCTCAGGCATACGAAGGCCGTTCCAAGTAGAGATCGAAGTAGAGGTCCTAAATAGAGGCCCAGGATGAATCTTGGAGTTGGTATGCTGAGATGACGGTCTTAAGCCTCCAGCATGCTGGCTCTTGCTGTGCGTTGTTCACAGTTGCTTGGCCTGCCTCCTGCGGACGCCCCAGTCCACTCATCCAGGAAATCCCTCTGTGCCACACCTGTCCAGCCGCACTGACATGTTGTTTCCTCTTCTAGCTTTTTCGGTGCTTCTCTTATGCGTCTGCCTATTACTTGACCAGGCAATATCCTGTACCCATCCCCTCGCCTCCACACGTATTCACCAAGCAGTCCGTATAACGGAATACAAAAGCAGCCGCATTATATGCTATCAGGTGATTCTGTCCAAACTGAGGCACCGCCGGCAAGGTATAGAGGAGATTAGAGACCCTAGAGAGCCTCAATAGAATAGCAATACCGTGCCGTATCCTCATGGCGCTTGCCTTCTTCGACTGTATCCTCTATAAGATGAGAATAGCTTCTTTCCTCGTTCCGTAGCAAAATACCTAGGTAGGCACAGACATGGTATTCCGGACGTCGCTGGTGTCCCTTAATATTGCTACGCCAAGTTTCGGTCTGTGGGCAGGCCATGCTCACATGCATCTCCAGTCTCCGATCAAGCGCCGCCCAAGTGTGTCATAAGTGCGTACGGTCCCGATCGCTTCACATGGGAATCGCCTCACCCACACAGCATTTCTTCTTTTCTGGTGTATGTCTGCACAACAAACAAAATCCCCTGCAATATTCGAGGCCGTTGAGATTGATATTTGAAAAGTCGTCTAGGTTATCCCTCTCGACTCAACCTCTCAGCAGTTTATGTTTCAATGAGGGTTCATTATCATAGACGTACCGATTCATGACTAAGCCCGGCGGTCCGCCCTCTCCTATGGCTTCGGGATAGAACACGACTCACGCTCAGACACGGAGATGTCATCGTCGTTGTGGTCATCGCGCTCGTTGCGCGGTCGTTGCGGCCTACCTTACGCACGCCATGTCGTATGCCAACTCAATCGCACGGTGGGCCCTGCTTGGGAGGAGGGCCTTTCTCAATCCATTCCGGCTCGTCGATTTTGTATAACCGTTGTGAAGGTGTGCGGTACGCAGAAACCTACAAGGCTCTTCAATAGTGGGAATGCGTTCGCTCGAGCTCGCTGCTGCGCACAAGATAGAAGTCCCTCGAGTATGTGGCCTAGACACCCCTTTCGTATACAGACAGTCCGTATACACGCGTCTCTTGCTTCGTCCCCTCTCTGTCTCTGCTCGCAGAAGCAAAATGACCTGGCCGCGTGACGAGCTTTCGGCGCAATCTCGATATGATCGAGACGCTACGCTCAGTCATCGAAGCTACCTTAGGTCATTTCGACGATGGATGACCTAGTGAACATGTCGACAAGAGGCCATCGGACCGATTTCAACTAAACACACGACACATATAACTCTTGAGTGAGGGCTCTGCACCTTCGCTGTCACCCATCTCATCCGTATCCTCTCACGACGCCGCACGCCTTCACCAGCACACATCAGCCCTTGCCAACAACACATTTGAAGCGATTGATACCTCTTTTAACCATCTCAAACATGTTCTCAACGAATTTCGCCTCTTTCGACAACATGTCCGACTCTTATACATTGCCCCCGGCGTTGGCCGACTACCCCGACCCCTATCCCATGTTCCCAGACCCAGACGGGAACCTGTCCCCAGATCTCAACCTAGATACGCTTCTGACCTCTGAGAATCTGGCGAAAGTCCCAGGACATGCTTACGATGGGCCTCGAAAGCCAGAATCCGTCGCATCTGATTAGACCATTGTCGACGAACGGGATGAAACAACGGGTCGCCCCAAGAATTTTGGCCAGATGAAAATGGATCAGTCGTCAGCACAACCGAGTATGGCAAAGGTTCGCAGCATTAACTGCTGTCGATGTAAATTCGTTCTACTTGTAGAAGTACCATCGTGTGGCCACTACAAGGTCCCGAAATCGGTGTATGAGACGAGGCAAGCCGCCAAGTGTCAGGAGCTTGACTCTGACTACTACCCCTCAACAGGTAAGTTTTCCTTAGAATGGGCTCCAATCGAGGCATATTGAGTTCTAACTTTTTCGTAGGGTCCGCCCGTATCTTCGAATGGCTTAGAGTTATTTCGTGCAAGGCTGGAACACGTCAGTTCCCATCGGGCCAGAACGGCTCTGCTCTTCATACCTTCAATTTATCTGACTCTCAAACAGGCGAGGACACAGGAGTGCCCCCTCATCCTACCTGTGCAGCATTTTGCGCCATATTCACGCAAATCCTGTCGGCAAGGTCATCCAGAACAGTCCTCGAATCGAGACAACGCCAGGGCCATGATTCAAGGGAAATATCGTGGAAAATCCGGTGGGTGCGTGACTACTTGCATACACTGGAAAGGCACTTCGAAGCAATGGTTCTGAGCCTCATGGAAGTCTTGAATTTCGGGGAAATCGCCCCGATCGATCTTGGAAATCCAGATCACGTCAGCTATACTGATCCATTGGAACCGAGGAACTTCTACTTCTGGAATAAAAATCCACGTCGTGAGATCACCATGGGGGACGTGGAATCGGAGATACCCCTAAAGATCCAATTGATCGCACCAGCCAAAGCGATGAAGACGAGCCATGGGACCCAGAGAAGCCGTGGAACCCAGAGAGGCCGTGGAACCCAGAGA
>JAFHBW010000289.1:0-33142 GCA_019022765.1 Westerdykella sp. P71 | reverse complement strand
CGATGACACAATGCACATTGATTGTGGTCGTTTGGCCTGTATGGACCGGCTGCGCTGGATGGGTTGATGCTTTGCCTTCTACCCTCTCGCATGTCCTGGTTCGTGCATAAATGATTCTTCAGAGATTAATCTGAGGTCTTCTTTTCAGCACTTGCAATTTCAAGCTTCATATTGCGTATGGCTAACTGGTCGGAATATTTTCGGAATATTTTAGGAATATTGTCCCCGACGAGCTGCTACACCGTACGTCGCCGGTGAGTCCAAGGTCCTGGAACCGGACATCCACAAAGCCCAGCTGCCTCGAACAAGCTCCTTCTGCATTGTCCAAGGCGACCGCTATGGCCCAAGTCTTCCTCCGGCAAGTTCCCCAATCTTCTTCCCGTTTCATATTATGAAAGCTAGTGCAAAGCACCTAAGCGAATACTCTCTAAAAATGCTGACGATTTGAACGTGTCATCTCTGATCGTTGATTTGGAGCCGTCGGAGCCGCCACATGTTTCGCGATCATGAACGCTAACCACCAAGCAGGTCGACAGAGATTCTTCGGCTCCCTGCCACTTTCGATCCGACTTGAATTGCTCAGGCGCATCCTCCATAAAGCATGCTGTCAATCTGGTCTCCTTCTCACGCGTCGCGTAAGTCTTCCATCTGATCCAAATCATGGCTCTGAACGAGGCTATCTGACCTAACCACCATGCGACCCTTTTCTAGATGTATTCGAGTGATAGGGGCGGTTCGTCGACGAGCCGTGACGTTCGGACAAGCTACAAAAACAAGCATTCTTCGGTTCCGCAGTTCGTGCTGACGGCGACAGGGAACGACCCCACCGCGGCGGGACCGACACGCACCATATGCATGTGCCTTGCGCTGGCCTGACGACCATCCCAACTCCCCCTCGATCTCAAAGCGGCTGCTTGTTCTTCCTAGTCTTCTCAACAATACGATATGGAGGTGGTCAAGGGAAGTGGTATAACGGAACATGTGTTGGAATGCCTTCGGTCGCAGGGCGTCAGGGAATGAGGTGGTGGTCCTGGTCCACTGGTCATGGCATGGCATGGGTCCGGTCCGACAATGCGCGGGACTTAGGCGAGACATGTCATTGGCTCTGATCGTTGAGTCAGCATCCAGGGGCTTAAATAGCAGCCAGAGTGCACTGTAGAATGCCGAATTGTTACCCAAATGATCCAAAACGCGATTTGGTGGTGTGTGATGGTGTTGATGGTGTTGAGGTCTGGAGATGGTTGACGGTGGCAAATTTGGGTGGTGGCAGGGGTGCCAGCGGAAACGAGTCGAAATAAGATTGTGCACAAGAATCTCGCCCGATGCAATGTGTGCACGGGACCGGCCACCGCTGTGAGACGCTGGAATTGAAATGATTGCGATTGACTTGTATGCGAATGCATCGGCGACGGTCATTGTGCTGGCGGGTGGAGTCATATTTCCGATCGTGAAAGCGCGCTGGGCCCCGCAAGGCGTGCTGCGGCGGGCAAGGCACTCATGGCAGCCTTAGTATGAGAAACTTGCGTTACGTATGAACAAAATAACCGTGACCAATGAGAGCCTGTTCGAATATGTCCACTTAATGTCCCAAATACCAAGACTGTAAACGACTTGGCCTTTTTGAACTGTTCCCTTGTCACGGGCTTTCACCTCCAGACCGCTTCAACCTTCAAAATCTGCACCACACCCTCACGACAACGTGTTAAAATAACACGTGGTTCTTCTTCATTACAAGTTCTTCATCCTCCGCTGTCCCAATCAGAAAAGTCAATTCGGTACTGCGAATCCAACTGCGCATTCTCATAGCAGCTTGGGAAGCAAGTTCAGCCCCGCAGCCCCCACCACGCAGCGTCTCAAATGCAAGGCTAACCGGATTGTAGGAGACCTCTTGTTCTGTCAACTCTATTGACTCCTCCTCATCTTCGATAAGCTTGCATCGACGATGGAAATACCGCGTACCTCCGCACTGGATAACGACGCCGCCCGCACACTGCCGAAAGACGCGGCTGCCGAAGCTGCTTCGATCGTTATGGAACTGCCGAATCATGGGAAATTTCCCTGGGTGTTAAGAAATGTAAGTCCAATTCTCATCCTACTCCTTGGGCACTTTCTGATGACGCAAAGGCTTCCAATACTGCTGGCCTCGAGCTGTTCCGGCCGAATCCCCCAAAGCCCCACGTAACCGGCGTTCCGATTCTCTTTCCCGGATGGGATAAACTCACCGACGGCAAATTGTACGAGTTATTCCCGTACAGGCCCGAATTCAACTTCGAGAACCCATTCTTTACGGGCCCAGAACCAGAGAGCACCACGCATCCTGAGGTTTCCGCCCGTCCCCCTCCCAAAGATGCGAATCCCCCGGCGAAAGACCCCAATGACCCGGCCAAACTCCCCAACTTGATGTTCTTCACCTACGTCCATCCTCGCGAGCGGTTCCACCCCGAATACAACTGGGATATACTCCCCGATGGAGTTGATACAAAGCTGTGGTCGGGGTTGTCGAGGTTCGAGAGGATTAAACACTGGCTGTGGATCCACGATGCTATGCACCCAGCGGAAGCTTTGGTCACAGGTTTCGACTTTCTAAAGCCTCCCCATGGTGTTCATCCGTACATGTGGACAATGGCCCCTAGGCGTACCAAGGTGGAAACATGGCTGGACATCATGAATGGCCACAACCGCCGTCTTAGCCCTGCCGCAGAGGGGTTGTTCACGATGGAAGATTGCGAAATGGAGGTGGTCACTGCTGGGAAGCGTTTTACGAAGCTCTCTTCTGCTCTGCCAGCATCGGAGGAGCTTATAAGCGCTGGATATCATGTGTCTGCGATCAGGCTGGCGGCGGAAATTGGACAGAATCAGTTCGCCGTGGACACCATCTCCCCGGGTTCCGGCTTGACCACCTGCGACCTCTGTGGCAATGGCCCACCCGTAGGATACACGTGCCTGGGCTGCATGATGAAGCAATGAAACAATTGAAGCGAGAGCGGTGCAATGTGAAGGACAGCATTTCATCTGCGAACGACGAAAGAGTGCGGGTTTGGGGGCTGATATGATTCAGGAAGGTGTTTTGCCTTCGAGTGAGCGTGTACATTAATCCCAATGGAACGTGTAGCTTTCAAAGCATCTGAATTTGTACACAGTACAGGAAATAAATGGTACCAAAGCCCAATTGGCGACGTATGAAAATATATTCTCTATTCATACTATACATGTGACCGAAGCCCCTTCTCATCCCTAAGCCGTTGCAGTTACTCCTCCATCGCCTCGGTCAGGTCGCCGCGGCAGTTGGGAACGCTCACATTACCATCATTGTCAACCTAAAGCATAATGTGAGAAGAGATGACTATTGGCTTCAAATGCTACACCTACGATGAGAGCCCGCTCGCCCAGTTGTCTTGTGTGGGAGTCGCGGAGTCGGAGCGACGACATCGCCGCGTCGAGCATTCGTTCGAACTCACTGATGTCGCGGATCTCCTGCCACGCGCGCCAGGCCAGGAGAAGCTGTCTGCGGGACTCGAAAGTCCTGGGCCAAGTCTCGAGAAACTCGTCCCAGCACTCGAACCACACACAACAAGCTCTTTCCAGGAATAAATCCATCATCCTAGAGCATCCTTCTCGCTTCCTCAACGAATATATGGCCGACCTGACGTCAGGCTAAAACTTTTAGATCAAAGACAAATATACGCGAGAGACAAATGGCGATACCCTTTCTACAGTTGGAGCTCGGCGAGGAGGCATTTTGCCAATCAGGCTGCTGAACTTTGGTGGTTGTAGAGGTTGTGGTGGGCAGCGGCGGCGGGAGGAGTACGGATAGTATTTGGAGATTGAGTTGATGGAGCATGGACGGAAAGCTTTCGAGAGAGTGAAAAGAGCGTCACTTTTGCACGCTTGAGAGTGGCCTCAGGACTAAAGCGGACAAGGAAAAGAGCAGAGAAGCCACACGTGATACAGCTTGGTGCTAGATCAATCCCAGAATCACAGGTGCCTTGGATCACACTGCCTGGATCAAAAAGCTGCTTTGGATCACACCAATCACGGACGGTGGTTCCCGCTGCAAACGCACTCAGGATCACTGATCCACGCCTACTTCGGAAACTCTACGAGCTTCCATCAGGCTCCCCCGGGCCCTGCTTAGTAAAGTGTGATCCAGGCGCCCTCCGCCGTTTATATAAACCCCTCTTCCCCTCTTCCCCTCCTTTCCTCTTCATCCAAACTCTCGTCGCGACCCTCTGAGGCTTTCCTGTGCTTCTCGGGATTTCCAGGGGCTTGGGTTCTCTCTTATCTATTTTTGAACCCGGTCTTCAACTGTGAGCTCACTTGTGAGCCCAGTTAAGACACAGTGTCGCCTGTATTGCATTACCTCAGGCTGACGCGAACTTTATCTTTTTCATTGAGATCTCTGGCTTGCTAGAGACTTGAGGAAGAAGTCCTCTCATCATTGTGGTGGTGGTTCTTGGTGTTTATGTGACTCTATAGAAGAATTTTCATGCGAGGGCGCGTCATTGTGGGTTGAGTACGCGAAGCCTTCTGGCCAGCGTGGGACGCCGTCACGTTCTTGATCCCTTTCTTGCAATCGGCTTTCAATAGGGAGCTTTCAAAGCTATTCCATTCAAGCAGGGAGTGAGGCAGATATCGTGATATTGAGATGCGGGGTGCAAGTTTGCGGATGTTCAAAGCGGTCTGGTGCCCCAGGGTGAGAGTGAGGGCCTCTGTACGCAAACCCGGAGACAACATCAAGGCGCGGGAGGATACATGATGACTATGATACTCATCACGTCGATAGGGTCCCTTAGATATCCAGCCTCTCCTTCAGCGGTTGTGCTCTGCTGGCTGGAACTTGCCTTCGCGGGCGGGCGCACGACTATGGGCGCCGGCACCACAGTACCCCCACCATCTGACCTGCAATCCAGAACACGTCAGCTTAGCTCCAACTCCAATTCTGAACTCCCCCTTGCTCCATTTACGAATCCAGCTTGATTGGAACACAGAAGGCTTGTATGCTCAATCTTGCGCCGCTTCTTGGCACCGCCGCGGGTAACTTTGGCAGGGCATTCTTGACTGAGCAACAACGCTTTACCACAACGCTTCGGAAAAACCGTCATCCCTTGCTCAAGTATCCCGAATTACTATATGTTGCAACATGGAAGAAACTGGCTGACAAGGAATACATGTTAGACTGCTCGAAGCGCACCTCCAGTATTCCCACCTCCCGGCTCCGACCAACCCCACGCCCATCGGCCACGTACGCATGCCGCACGCCGCCCGCCGCACGCATTTTGTACTCCACATTATGCAAAGGTATACAGAGGTCCCCGAAAACATTGATTAAACAAAGACCGAACGGTATATGGCCCTGCCGGCGAGCAGAGAAACGTCTGTTTCCCGGAGGAGACGGGCGGGTTACACATGGCGGCATTGTGAAGCACTGGAACCCTAGTAGCTCGCTACACGGAAGGATACTGCCAAAGAAACACTGTTCAGTATTCATTGAAAGACGGAAAGACTTCTACGTCTGCCGCTTTCCGTCCGACGTGTCTTTGCGGCTGGCTGGGAAGCCCTGCCCCACGGCCGCGGGATGCCACCCGCGACGCTCGTCCAAGAACGGCAGAGGATCCAGCTACCCGAGTGCAAAGTCAAGAGAGAGGATAAGTGAGCAGAGACTATCTGAAGTTAGAACGTGAAGCCACACCTGGAGGCATTGATTCCAGCTTGACAGCGTGGGCCCAGGGCCGGGTCTCGAGGGACATGGGCAATACAGAACGGGAAAGGTCTTTGGAGATACTCCAGAAGCGCCTCGTATAGGCTCATCTGACGGCTCTTGGAGAACACGTACGGATGATGGGAATGACCACATTGGGATCTCAGCTGCGGGATTGAAGCCGTGCTTCTGGAACAGCAAGAAAGAATGACAATATAGTAAGGTCTATTCTCAAGAAGAAAACGAGAAGTTAGAGCGGATTTCTACCTGTATACCGTACATATCGAAAGCAGAAGGCTCTTTATGGGCGAGCTCCTGTATTTTTATCCTTTGTGTAGGCAGTCTCCACTCGTCTTCGTGAGATCCTATCGTCCAAACACATCGGTGCCGAGTGTCCAGACGTGGAATCGCTGGGACGTGCTGTTCAGATGCAGCTTGATGTTCAAAATATATAGCTCAATCATATTATAAATCAACAGTCCAAAAATACCCCCGTTGGAATGCTGCCCGTATACTCAGATTATGATTAGAAGACGTTGTCCTTGATGCACGCTCCGTAACGACACAGACCGCACAATAAACTAAACGGCATGGGTACAATCTCCCACATGAGCATCGTGAACAATGGCGCATATTGGAAACGATACGCCGTCATTCATTGTGCGCGTCCCGGCCATATCTGCGGCGAGCCGTCTTGAACTTCACGACTAGCCGCAAAGGAGAAGAATATAAGCAGCTGTGAATGTTAGCAGCTTGCCTTCTATTGGCATACTTACCTCGTGTGCGCTCTGGTGCAGCTTCTTGCCGCTGCCCAGTATAGCGTGCCCCGCCCTGACCGTGGTGCTTGTGAAGGTGAAGTCGAGTTTTGACAACCAGCCGAGTCACCAACGTGCCACGCCCTCTCTTCTCGACTGAGCCAAAACCTCGCCCCCGACAACCCATTACCGCCTGCCCCCATTTAACAAAGATGTCGAGCCCCGAACCCCCAGTCGACTGGTTTTGGGGCCTTTTCGCCGGTCTTGTCGCCTTCGGCCTCATCGTGGCCTTCTGCAGATCGCGCTACAACACATGTGCGCGTCGCCAGCCCCGCGGTCGGCAGAGATTCCATGACGATGAGCCTCTGGAGGAGGCCGAAGAGATAGCGCTACGGCATCTCGAGTTCCCCTAAAGTGAGCTACTCTTGTTCCATATCCTTAAGCTTCTGGGGCAAAGACGATAGAACTAACGCTTCTCCCAAGGCTCCCTCAACCGTCCTAACCCCTCCTCTCTCCTCCTGTACGTACAGCCCACGAACGCAATAAGCCGGCGGACTCGACCCTTTTGGCTCACTGCAGCCGGGGGGAAGTTGTATTTCATGGCCCGGAGTACATCCTGCTGACGAGAAGGCGTATAAGGCTCCACCACAAAGCTCTTCTTCGAGTCGACCCGTTCTCAGGCCGTACTAGCTTCCGGACCTATTAGGGGATACTGTAAGCTGGCGGAGCTTGCTCTGGGTAGGCGTGCCTCCTCCCTCGGGTGGGGCTCTGCTAACAAAAGAACGAAGCTGGACAGTATTCGGAAGGGGGTGTGTTGACAAGGGGATAGTGTGTCGGCTGTAGAGATTAAGGGAATGGTACTGGGGGAATCCAAACATGCTGAGGAGCGGGCCAGGATATGGAAAAGCCGGCCGAATATTTTTGCTACGTTTCTCCGGACCATTCGAGAAGAACGGCCCAGGGAGAAGGGATTTGCTAAGGCGAGTTGGAGTGTACGAGAGGATAGCGAGACGCATGGGAGCTTGCGACCCTATGGAGCTAAAGTATAGATACCGGAGGATACTGAAATCGAATCTGTACCCTGAAAGGCTGGCCATGGTCCGCATAGCAATATGGAGTATTTTCCTCCAAGAGATTGGAGGCGGTTGTTCCGTCTGTGAGTGTGCTCCCTGACGTATAGCGGCAGTAAATCTACCCTGAATCGCTATGGGCCATATTATAGTGTAGGCGCTGTCCTTTGCAATCCATATGAACCTTCTACGCTCGTTGCAGCGGCAAGGCATATCAACGTGCTGTGTCATCCGAATCCGGTTAGTGGGTTTGGCTGCGGCAATCCCCTCTCCTCCCTCTCCGCCCCACTCCATCTACACTCTCATTTTTACACCTCACCATATCGGAGTGCCAGCAGAAAGGTGCGTGAACTCTGACCACCTTGATTGAGCAGTCTCAATCCGCACGCCTCGCGGGCCGCCAGCGGATGGGAGATGCCGAAGCTCAGGCAAGCAATGCGGCGCAGCTTTGGCGGCCAATGATGCGTATTCAGACCCGATCCCCAGCGGTACCAATTCGATCGACTTCGATGAATTCCTCTGTCTGTCGAACAAGAAACCAAAATCTTCCCCGCCATAGCGCAAGCAACAGTGGAGGTACAAGGCAGCCCGGGTCGCGTTCGGGGGAGAATGAAGGCCACGGGATGGACCACGACGATGACACTCATGAATTGACAAATGACTACCTGAGGCGCCCGTATCGCAAATATTCCGTGGTGGTCATTAACTCGATCAAACTTCGGCCCATACGAAGATAATTCGTTCGACCTATGCGCAGAACTCCACCTATCACGGTGCTAGTCCCGCCGCAAAGCCTTTCTTGGTCTTCATGGCCCGGCTGGTGAGGTGACGGATGACTCTCTCTCCTCAACTCAAGACCTTCTGCAAGTATCCCTCTGTCTCCAAGGCACGCGTCATCCGCGACAAGAAGACCACCAAGAGCAAGAGTTACGGCTTCCTCAGCTTCGCCAACACCGACGACTTCTTTCGCGCCGTGGCAGCCACCCCGTCCGCATCAAGCGAGCCAACACCGAGATCGCCGCAACGACCAAGAAGGAGGATAAGCAGGGGGAACAGGGGAAGCAGGAGAAGCAGGGGAAGAACAACGGCTTCCGTAAATACGCCAAGTACAATCATTATGCACACTGGCGGCCTTACGGCGTTCGCCTTTTTGGGAACGGATCGCCTTCGCCTGGAGACCGAGAATCCTGAACGGTCAAAGCAACTCAAGGTTCTCCGCATCAATGAAATCACTTCCAGCAACCCAAGGCCCTCCGCGTGAACGAAATCAATCGTTACTTCAGGCACACAGTATGTACCACCAACGTGAACTTGAGACGTTGATACTGATCCTGGACAGGACCTCGCATGGCGGGTAGCGTGTAGAACAAAAGAGGGAAGAATGTGACCCGTGGAAAGGTTCAGGAAATGGCAACAGTCCAGCGACTACTCTGAGCTCGATTCCAGCAAGGTGCCATGGCTCTCGTCTTTGGCGGCCACGGAACCGATCTCTTGAGCAGGTACAACTCTCCACGGAACCAAACACCGCCTCCCTCGAAGCGCTCATCGTCCTCCCGGTCGGCTGTACTATTCGAAGGCGGCGACGTTCGTGGCTAGGGCCCGAAGGAGCCTGTGCCATGGAGACTTCTCGAGAGGCGCTGCCCATAACATTCGCAGATAACGAGCGCTATGATCTAATCTCAGGCGTCATAGAAAGGTCCGAAGCTAGCAAGCCCACTACCGCACATGCAAAGCACAGAATCCGAAGCGACCGCCAATACCGCCGTTACCGCAGCTCACACGAGAGAGGTATACATGGGAAAGAGGAAGAATCGGGCGCGTGCGAGATATTTAGGAAGGAACCCAGGAGGAGAGAAGGCGAAGGCGGACCGGCTCAGCTTGTTCTGGGAACATACGAGGTCTCGAACCGGCATTCTTGAATGCTTGACTTTGACATTCCAATTGCAAGACGGATCCGGAATGCTCGGCCAATGCGAGGAAGGCATAACTTGGGATAATGTGAAGGCCGAGTTGGAGCACTTGGGGACAGAATACTGTGGATGCGCTCGAGCTGGTAGCTGTGGACTCAACCTGTCCTTCTGAAGCTGGAGTTTGATTGAGTCGAGGTAGGTGGGTCTGTCCAGGGCTTCTCCTCTGGGCTATATAGGGGAACCATACGTTGATCGATACTGCTTGAATTGTAAGGCGCAAATGCTTGTATTGAATCCCGTGAGATCGTTTGGGAGACCTGATAACGCCGTGATGCTGTAGTTATGTTGCGCGAGACCGCAAGAGGTTGGGAACAGTCGTCCGTAGTAGGAATGAGATGCCCCTCCTGCGATGATAGTCCTGCGGTAACCTTGAACGGTGGCTGTAGTTTTCCTATCTTCATATTGACGCCGCAAGGTACTCAGGATTTCCAATGCAGGCTGGGTCTCGTCCAGTTTGAACGGCGAGAAACAAGCACCGGGCTTGCTCCAGATTTTCACTCTAGTGCTCCGGAGAAGTTGGTCAATCGCTGCCCATGGTGGTGGGCGAGATAGGGATGCGAAGTTCCACATGTGGACACGCCCGTAACTGCTATTCCATGGCGCTATAAAAGTCGCAGAAGAGTCTCAATTGTATGTAGACCTCGTTCGTGCGGATCCTCTCAGAGGCAAAAACAATCCTTCGCGTCTTGGGCCGTCTCATACGCCTGATGGCGGGTCCGACCGCACCCATATCGCTCCGGAATGGTGGACGAGCAGGGGGTTGAAGTAAAAAGGAAAAGAAAAAGTGCAAAAAATGATTCGAACTTGCCACACTCAGGGCGCGTCGAAGTGAAGTACCTGGAAGTACGTCAGCACTGTCCCCCAAGGGGCGAAGACAATTAATTTTTAAAACTTTATATAGCAGCAGGAGGTGAAATTTGCTCCCAATGCTCCATCCAAGAAAAGATGTGTTGTTATGGGCGCGTGGGTTGACGGTGAACGTGGGCTCCGAAAGAGGAAAGACGGCGTCGCTGCGCCACGGAGGGCAACATGTCAAACGAGGCGACGCTCCATGCAGCCAGCCTCCCATTGTGTGGCACACCGCGGTGGACGATCGCGTGTTTGATCACTACAGCATCCACCATGGTTTAAACTCCGCTACAGTCTCCATGTTTTGAACTGTGTTCCCACCCCTCGCCGTATGAGGCGCTCGCGGAAGACCTATTGACTAGTGACCGTGGCTGTGATGAATGCTTCAAGCGGCGAATGCCCCAAGTTCGCTACGGAAGCTGTCGAAAGCAGTAATGCGGTCTCCGGCGTCCATTCGGCGTGCGGGAGCGAGGCGTGGGAGACATCTCACCCCAACGAATTATAGCAGATGCGGGACCGCTCACGCACTTATTACTTCAACATGGGAGACGCTCTGCGCAGCTAAGCGCGTCTTACGTCCGCCAAAGAGAGGGAAGCAGCATATTGGAGCACCAGGACCCGATGGGAGGGAGCCACAGACCACCGCCACAGTTATCCGTGGTGATGAGTTTGAAGAGTAATTTGGCTTGCACACTCCAATCTCCCGCCCGATTGCATCATTCCGCAATGATAATTGATGAAGGAATTTGGGCTGCTGTGCCAGACATATCACCTTCACTTGTCGGTTGGAGAGGCGAGTGCAATACGCATTCATGAGAGCTGTTCATCCCCATTGGTGATAGAAATCCGGGAGTCATTACCCTGCCTGCAACGAAGCTTTGGGTGGCAATATGGTTCTCCAACCCACATGCGAGGACAAGTCCCGCTCGCGTATCCTTTGCGGCCGGAGCTTGGCTCTTGTTGACCGAGTGGGAAATCAGCACAATTGCCGGTTACGTGTGATCATCCTGATGTCTTGCGAGCGTAGAAAGCAAAGACAGGACGGTCACCGCGAAGGCGACAGATGCCGCAGCTGAAATCTAGGTGGACCAAAGACACTGTTGTAGCATGCGTAACAGTAATGGGAGCAGCTCCAGGCGACGGGGCCGTCTAGACTTGCCCTAAGTCTAATCTCCGAATCGGGTGCGCTAGTGATCACCAAGTCGCGGGCAGTTGGCAGTGCAAATCTGGCAATTGTTGCCTGCCGCATTGTCACGCTTGCGGCGGCCATGTCTAGCGGCAGTGTCCAGCGGCCATGATTGCCCTACCATTGGACTGAGCCAACGCACGGGCGAGTGTCACTTGGCTAAGAGTCTTGCTTGTATATTCAGGCCGTATGGACGATTTTGAAGCCCCATGCTTGTCGGGTCTACGATAACCAATTCCCAGATTCCGAGAATTCGTTGATTATCTCTGCGTCGGTTGCTTTTTCGCGGGCCCGCCTTTTTGACATGCTTTGCGCTCCGTGAAAATCATGATTCATTCCGAGGATTCCGAGGAATTCTCGGAATGTTGGACCACGTGTCCAATTCGTTCTTCTTCTCCCGTCTCCCGGCCTGGCCCTGAACAGTGACGTAGGCTCCAAGAGTGGCGTTGAGACTGCCTTGGCGTGGCTGGGTCACACTTGAGATGAAGTCGCCCAAGTGGCTGGGGCTGATGCAGTGATTGTCCTCCGGATTTCAAGACCATCCGGTCCGCCCAGTATAGTTGACTCGTGGAAACGTAAGCCACGTAATCAATCTCTGCAACTGGCAGGCGGCCATTATTTGCGGCCGGAGGCCGCACAATAGGTAGAGGCACTGGAAACAACAAGAGCGCCTGGGTAGATTTCCACACCAAGGCTACTAGGGAATTTCGCCCATGCTGCCGTGGAGGCAGCTTGTCCAGCTCGTGCACCCGGTTCTGCCGTTGCCACTTCACAAGGAAATTATGGATTCGTCTCTGGCGTGGACGCTGCGGAGATGCATATGCTGTGCTGGCCCATACCAGCCTGTTTGGCGCTCGCAGCCCAGATTTGCTTACTTCAGTATCTCCAATCTTGAAGTGAAGTCTTTTGTGTAATTTTATGCCTTGGACGTGAAGAATCGCTCGAGAAAGCGGTGTTGGCTGCCGCGCTGGGGCAGCAAAAAGACGGTGCAGGGTGGCAAAAAAAAAGCCAAAAAATGGTAACGGGATTCGAACCCGGCCCGAAGGGCATTTGTTTATATCTGTTTCAGTCAGCAATTGTTTTACCAATGTGCCGAGGGGCTTGCCAGGCCCCCCGACACGAAAGATCTCCAAAACTTACTGCATATAAAGCAAAGGCTTTGAAATGGAAGATAGTAGTAGCCATGGTTGCGGCGCAGTGCGTTTGGGGTGGTGGGATGGGTTGGGCGTCCGTGCGGTTGTGAAGTGGAACGCTCCGGTGACTGTCGACCCCGGCAACGAGGGGCGTCAGCCGTGGAGGCAGACCGTGACGTCTGAGAGAACCTGGTAGCTAGGAAACGGGAAATCCATCACCGCGAAAGGGGTCGAGAAGGTCGGAGGGTAGACGCATCAACAAATGCCCCAAGGATCGAACGAAGAATCTGAGCGAGGAGATATTACTCGGAGCACCATAGGTGACGGAAATTATGAAGGTTTTCGGGAAAGATGATTTGCTGACGCTCAGAGAATTGGGTCGCGCTTTCCGTCCTTACGCCATCGTCCCGAATTTGACTGAACAGATATCCGGCGCCATCATTACGATGACAGCATAGGCCTCCGGGAAGGAACAGAACCATCAACAATGTTTCCGGTGCGTTTGTCTCAGTCATCCTGCATTATTTTCCTCTGCACAAGCGACGCATTTTCTTTAGCTGGTTTGCAGTCGGAGCGAGTTTAGACCGAAGTTTGAAGTGAGCAACTGTCTGTTAGTCAAAACAACCAACACCCAAGGTTATGCAACCAGAGCTTGGAGAGCAAATGCACTCTCAGATGCACACCGGTGGGCAGCGTGAAGGCCACATGGGCCTTACAGCCCTAAGAGATAGAAGGGATGGCTCGAAGGAGTCAGGGAAATTGATAACGTAGTTGGAAGAAGAACTCTAGCCACCGGAGCAAGAGGGAATTGAAGAGAGCGAGAGGAGAAAGAATTGAAAAGAGTTAGATGACAGGAATTGAAAAAACCTTTAGATACTCGACCACCATTGGAGGCGAGGTGTGGGTGAAGAAGAAGACGTGGCCATCCCCCATAGGAGGTGGTAGGAAAATCATCGTCGTGAAACCCCATGACAGGTGAGTTAGTGGACAAGGTGCTGAGAGCGGATCACCTCCATAGGAGGGAAAGAGGAGCAGTCAGAGAGAAAGTGTAAGGTAAGGGCAAAGAAAGATGTATAGGGAATGTAATTCTACCTCCATGGGAGGTTAGGATCGTAGGTTCGGAGTGGTTCGATAATCAGCCACCATAAGGGGACCACGTAGAAATGGAAATGGGGAAGGAAGTGACTGATGAACAACCTCCATAGGAGGTGAAAGTGGAAATGGTGGGATAAGATCTGATCCTCAGCCTCCATGGGAGGCGAGATGGAGATGGGAAGTGCAAAGAGAAGAGTGATACTCGGCCTCCACAGGAGGCTAGAAAACCGAAAGTGAACGGGAAATGGGGCTTGGAAAAAGAAAAAGAGAGTCTCCGATACTCAGCTTCCATAGGAGGCCGGAAAATGGAAGTGGAATGGGACTGTGTGCGAAGAAAAAAGGGGAATTTTTGATACTGAGCCACCAGACAAGGCATTAGAGAAGGCAGACGTGAAGATACTCCGACCTCCATAGGAAGGGAGAAAGAAGGGACTTCAATGAAAGGAAATACGGAAATGACCTGCTGAATGGGATGGAAAGGGATTCAATCGACCAAAGGAGGCGAGAAAGAAGATGCAGAAGGAAAGATCTGACGAACTCCATAGGAGCCGTTTGTAAGAAAGGGGAGTTTATGATGGGAATCAATATTCAACCTCCATGGGAGGCGAGAAAGGAGGGTGAAAGAGTGATACGCAAGCTACCATAAGAAGCGAACGGGATACGGGACTCAGAAGTAAGAGTGAAGACTACTCGACCTCCATCGGAGGCGGTGTTTGAGGAGTACGTGTGACGGGAAGATACTCACCGCCATGGGCGGCGGAATGGGTATAGGTAAGAGATGCCATTGCGCGGGTGTGGGATTTGCAGATAGTAGCCGTTGCCCCATAGGGGACGCAGTTTTGAAAAGGGGAAGAATGACGCTCTTTGAAAATGAGGAAATGAAGTGACACAAGGGATGAAAAGGCAAAGCCGTGACGAATGAAACGAAGACGAGGAATGGACAGGAACAGGCTGAAAGATGGGTGAACAGGACAGCTGAATCCCACGTGTGCCGGAAGCAATTCTCGGAACCCGCAGATTGGGTATTGTTGAAAACCAGAAGCGCATGGAGAAGGTGAACTTCTATCATGCAGACGGGAGGGTGATGCACACTGGAATTTGCGAAGTGCCTCACGCTCGTCGTCAGGCCGAGATAGGTCATGGCCTTCAAAACTCAGCAGTCTATGGTGATGATAACGGAGGCATGAACACCCCTGGGAATCTTGCCCAAGTAGTTGAGATGCAGCGGACTCAAAGGCCGAACTCAAAGGGGGATCTCCAACACTGATGCAATGAATGGTGCATGATCCGGGTTATTCCCAGTGTTTCTACTGCGTCTTGCCAGCAGTGGGATTTGAAGACAACATAGGGGTGCTTCTGCACAGATGTGATGAGTTTTCTTTGCGGGCCGGATGATTATGGCTCCGCGCGCAGTGATGTTGCCACAGTGATATGGAGGGCCCTTTGTCGTACCCATTTCATGATAGATGCACGTGGCTGGTTTTGACCGCTTATTTGGCCACCTTGAAATGCATTGCAAGTGGATCATGTATGCGTCTTCTGCTCGAATATGAAGTCTTTGCATAATGAGCGGAAATCCACCTATGCTCAGACCCTGGGAATCGAAGATGCACCTCGAACGCCCCTTAAGCCCGCCGATCCACGGATGAGACATAGGAGTGCGTTGAGCTCTGATGGCTGGTCCGTGCGTTATCGTGATGTCTCGCCGCCATGGTGTTGAGTTTGCCTTCTGACAACACCACAACACCCCACCACCAACATCCCCCACTGACTGCCAATATTCCGGATAGAGCTTTTTTGAGGCGCCGGCATCAATCAGAACTGTTCCAGAGGTCGTCACCAGTTGCTTGGCGTCCTTAAGTGGCCTTGTTGAAGCTGCAGTTTGCTCCTTCTCCGGCACGGCAGTGTTGCCGCAAAGCTCACCACCACGCTCATAACGCCAAAACAAGACTTCCGGGCAGTCGAACGTCCAAGGCGTTTAGCTTCAGGGCGCAAAGAATATCTCCCGACACTACACTGGGGTGCAGAGTGCGAGACGCTGTCGCACGGCTGGCGGCTCCCAACCACGACAGACCCCGCGACACTCTATCGACAAAACCCATTTCCACGGCGGTTTGAACAATATAACAAAGATGACACCCTGAGTGACCACATTGGAACCATCAGAAGAAGACTTAAGCATCTCCGCCAGTGCCGCGCTCCCAGACAGCGGCCATCCTGATCCACGCACGAACGCGCTGCAACTCCGGCTTTCGTTCCTACACCAGCGCACGGCGGAAAGATTGCATCACTGCGCGAGAATACATCCCAAAATCGTAGGGAACATCAAGGCCGCCTGTTTAGCCACTCGATGCGGACGTGGGCTCGAGAAGACGGCGCGTATCACGACGCTTGGCACGCCTTTCCACCCCGGCAAGTACCTGCGTCGTTGGCGCCGATATCATGAGTAAGTGGAAGACGCGTGCAAAGCAGAGTGGCTATTCCCTTCCACTGGAGCCCGGTTTGCTAACAGACTGCAGCACTCCCTGGTTGGCGGCTCCGCTGCAGCAACACCCGTCCACATCCACGGACTGGCCTACCAGCGGAAAGGCTTCTCGAAACCGAGTAGGACAGCCTAGCCCTGACGACGCATCTACACCGGAGGATCTCCTGCCATGGCAAATGTCCCTGGCTCACTGTGGGGTACCGGTTTGCTTTGGGATGCCGCCAAGCCTCTGTCGATACACACAAGGGTAGGGACAACCAAGACCGTCAGGCAGATTGCTGCTGAAGATGGCCAACGTCTGCAATGACTGACATGATGTAGGCGAACGTATATGTGGAAATGCACTCAAACTGCGTCGATCCAGTCTCTCAGAGGTATCGTCGTCCCGCGCCCAGTCACTGCACGCCCGCGTGGTGTTGAGTCTTTTGAGGTTACCAACAGCGCTACGGCAGATTCGAATCGAACCGTTGCGAAGGCTCCATGTTTTTATTCCAGGTCCATCTCCATTCCGCTCACAAAACCCCGAGATCGGCACAGATGCATTGGCCGGGCCAACATCCAAGCTGTCGAGGCTACCACGACGATAAGCGACCACGTACACGCGTCGCGTAACACTCGCATCGGAACCTTAGAAGATGACCGTGGCTGCGGAGCGGCACATTGAGGCATTCCAAACAGCTCAAGAGTCTCTCCGGCATTATCCCAGGCCCGCCGTAACGTTCAGGGCAAAGGCTTGTGGCAAAGCGTCGTATGTCACAAGCCTTCCATCGAAGTGGCAAACAAGACTACGGGGCAATGGTTTGCCCACATGCTAACAGTCCAAGCTGACAGAAGCACGCCAATTCACGGTCTACCCAGTCTTAACAGCCTCGCAGACGGCTTTTCGAGTTCGGCAAAACACGGAGCCGCCGCGCACGACAGTGTGGGCAGCAGTGCGATTGAGAAATAGCACAACCTCCAAGTTCAGCTCCAGGCCCCAATCACACGTCGATGTGGATACGGATATCGGCGAGGCCACAGGCGGCAACAGCCATATGGATCACCGGAAGAGAACATGCGAGACGGTGAAGCCGTGAGACCACATCGCAGCATCCTCTGCCAAACGGACAGAAACAGATGGCATAAATGAAGCGGATTTCGATTGTCAAGAGGGAAATTGACAGGAGCGCGGGGCTCAACTGGATGCCGTTCTGACCGGTAGCCGCTCCTGGACCGGAACAGTGAGGTTCTCCAAGGGTGGGCTTGGGTAAGACGATAAAGAGGAAGGGAAATATCAAGTGACATTCCACCACCTAAAGCCGAAAGGAGCTAGGAGGTATATACCGCCTGGCTGGGGTTGAATTTGGTACCAATGGAGTGACACTGTGTGCATCATGGGGTTCATCCTTTTGAAACGGTCCACATGGGGGTCATGGGATGCAGGGTGGTATGTGACAACAGGTGGTTCACAACATCGTCTGCCACATACTGCATCCGGATATGAGAGCAGATCCACATCCTCAAAACCATTGGAAAACGGACAATGACTATACCGATGGGAGGTTGAGTCGCTTCTTCCTCTGAGCCTGGACCGAAAAGAATTCGCAAACAGAGGAGCCCACAAGAAATGATCGCTCCGACAGGATGGCCTGTGTACCTCATCTATCTCTTGCAACGATCTCATGGGCTCCTGGTGTTCCGAAAAAGTCGCCGCCTTGCATGACCCGACCGAACAATGATGTGTGCCACGCATGCCACGTTACAGGATGTTGCATGACCAGGAACGATGTTCCGCGACGTCCTGGAAGTCCGTGACGCAGTCTTGTGGAAGACCTTGAAGACTCAGATGATAATTGCAACATTTTCAGCATAATATCATTGCGCTCATCAATAGAGGGTCGATAGGCTGTTGATGTCGAACTTCGAAGAGGTGAGTGGAAGCCAGCAGGATAATAGTTTTGGGGATCGTGCTAACACGTCAGGTTGTACTGAAATGCACCTGCTCTTGACTTCGCATGGAAGCTGTCGTGTGTGAACGGCTGCAGAACCTGAAGCGTGCTTTTCAGTACCAGTGCAAGGCAAGATGATCAAGCCTAACACCGGTCGGTCCTCAGCATAAGGGCCGTAGAGAGAGCATCCCCAGGGCGTAAACCGGACATCGCTTGCAGTCCGGACCATGCGCCAGCAACATTCCCATTCAACGCCGACCCAGGTGTGCAAGTGCGCCTTGAGAACATGGGCCATCGTCGAATTCCATGAGCCCATTGAACATTTCTGTTTGAAAGAGATATCGAAATTCAGGAATGGGGAAACCGTATACAGCAAGGATATTAACGGCCACCGAAGTGCAACCTGGTCTACCTTGTGTTCGGATCCGAACTTGTCTGGAGGGAGTCCTTCTGGTGGAATGAATGGCAGACCTTTGGTTTCGTCGATCTTCTCCCGACGGCAGGTCCCCTGGTGTCTCATCCATGTCCACATCATCACCCGCAGCGGTACGAGTAATCCAGGAGGGCTAGACTTGTTCCGATGAAGATACCTGGCGAGCGCTGATGCGGCGGATGGAACTGTGTTCTTTCTCCGTCGTGGACCCTCGCTCGTGAGAGGCGCACACACCACCCTCAGGTAAGCGCTACTTCGAAGCGCTTTCCGCTGGGAAACTCCTTCCGGGACCTATAGCACCGCACCAATGGCTCTAAACATCCGGCGAATAATATCATGCAGTCGCAACCGAGGGGGACGCGCATGTCCGACGTCGAAACCGCGAGGGAACCGGGTTGTGTGTATCACGTGATCACGCGGTGCCTGGGCCGTGACTGTGTATGGCGGTTTCGAAGGCGACCTCGAGGGAATAATCGGGAGTCAAGGGGCGGTAGAGATTGTCGGACTTGAGGTATGCGCTCTGCGAATGGCTCTCGACCTGCTAGGCTCGGGCCTCTGGGTGCTGCAGGCGGTTGGCGTAGAATGTGCGGAGGCTTGTCCCGACGCCTCTGGAACCGTATGAGAGTCTATCCTGGAGCGCGGTCTGGCGTCGTGAAGAAGTATACGCCTCTCATCGCGATGCAATGTAACCATGAGGCTCGGACTCGAGTGCAGGTCACGAGCTGATGTTGTGGTTGCCGCTGCAGTCTAGCGGTGGTGAAGGAGAGGAAGACCCTTCTCGCTCAAAGAGGCTTTCCGGACCCGAGCGGCATCACAGCCATCGCCTGAGGTCGAGAGATCGTCTCTGAAGCTGAAGAGACGCTCAAGATATCACTTGCAGCGCATCTCGAGGAGTCTCCCGTGGGCCAGCGGCTCTGAGGAGCTTGAGAGGGACGTTCGAATCTCGGGGCCTGAGGGGGCATCCAAGGCGCTGGAGACCATGGCATGTTCGAAAGCAGCGAAGGGTGAGAATGAGACAGAGAGGACGAGTATTTTCTCTCCACAGGAGACGCAGTAAAGAGGGTGGTGTTGTGATGGGCTGGGGGGGTAGGGTGGTTGTAAGGTGTTGGTGGGGGGTCCGTGAGAAGAAAGTGTTGGGCTTCTGGTGTTGACTGTGGCGCGAACTGCAACTACCCCAACACCACCTGCCGGACGACCACGCAACCACAACCCAGCATTCTCCCCCGGACCTACCTCGTCTCTGCCAGGACGGCCTTCTCAAGGCCTGCAAGGCCTCGCTGGTCTGCTATGGCGACCTTCGACATTGTCATTCTTTCCTCATCTCCCTCCACGAGCGCCGCCGGTGCTGCCAAGCCCGATGGCACTCCTCCAAGCCCCCAACAACGCGTCCGCATGTCCGCATATGCGCCTCTATCACCTGAGCGACTCCAGCCCTCCCCCAGAAGACCGCCGCGCGCGTCGAAATCAGGCTCACGAGCTGCTCCTGTACCATGCGGAGCCCCGACCGGATTCGCTACTGCGGCCAGCCTGCTCGAGTCGAAGCAATTGGTCCTCGACCCGGAAGACCACATTGAAGGCATACAGAATGCACAGTTCAGAGAGTTGTTCGAGGACAATGTGGGGAAGCCGGATGAGAAGCTCAGGAAGCCTAGAAAGCCGAGCACCAATACACAAGGGGCAGGGCCTCATGGAAATTCGAAGTTGAAGAAACCCAGGGCGAGCAAGGTGAAGACGGACAGCGGCGGATACAACACCGGGGACTGCGCGGGGGCCTTCCATGAACCTGCTTCATCCAGGGTACCAGCATTGGTAGCTAGCATTGAGACGGTGTCCGAGCTTGGAGCTCAAACGAAGCCGGCACCCAAGAAGCGGAGGTCTAAAGCTGCTAAGGCTAACAATGAGGAGAATCCGCCCTTGGACGCGCTTTCAGAGTTGACTACGACGATTTCCTCTTACATGGACGATGCCGGCTCTGCACGTCGTCTGGGCGTAACCGTTAAGCACGAGCCCGCGAATTCACCAAAGGGAAAACTTGCTGGGCCAAAGAAAACGCAGTCGAAAAAAACCAAGTCGACAGTGCGGGAAACAATAATACTAGCAGAGACAACAAATGTGCCTAGTAATGCAACGAAACGCAGGTCAGGGTCCGCGACTATGAAGAAGAAGAAGTCCACTGGATCCGTCTCATCCCATTTTGCTGTGCAGACCCAGAAGAGGCGAGATGATCCTGACCACACGATCTGGGATGTGCCACCGAGCCCATCTCGGAGAAACAGCATCTGTAAAGGGGACAGCACGACCGCTGATGCTCAAGAACTTTTGGATGAGGTAGTTTCGAGACGACGAGATTGGACACCCATCAGGAACACGGCTGCTAAGTTGTCTTTCACAGAATCTGCTGCCAAGGATTCGGAACTTCCTGCAACACCCAACCCTGCCCCTTTCACCACTATGCTCTCAAATTATGCATTTGCTGAATGCATACAACCACTACAACAGCCAATGTCGAAAGATTCACTGCCAGCAGGTCAATCCATGTTGAAGAAACGAAAAATCGATCTCGTTGATGTTCCCCACAAAGAATCCGCCCATCGAGATCCCTCCCCGGCCATGGGAAAGGTTTCAAAGAAGAAAGTCAGAACCATAACAGATCTTGTGACAGAGCAATACGCTCCTGAAGGTCCGAAGGCCGTGTCGACAGAGACTGTCGATTTTTTCACCATCCATACGACTACTAAACCCCTCCCACCAAACGAGACTCTACTCCCCGACGTCCCAAATGCTGCCACAAACAAAACTGCCCCAGTGAGAAAACGCGCCCCGAAACCGGGCAAAACCGATGCCAAAAAGCGAAAGCCCACCAAGTCTGCCCCGAAGTCGAAGATGGCAGCCGATAAGTTGTTGAGTCCTTCCTCGGCCATCTGGCGGCTCAACCAACAAGATGTCCTTTTTGGAACATCAAGTCAGCTCGCGCTCGAAGAATCCCCAACGATGATACGTCATATACAGCAAGCGATAAGGGATTCTGAAAACGACGTCACACACGCCCCGAAACCGATTGCTCGAGTAAATTCTATGCCCCGGCTTGAACGGGTCATAGGCAACCGCAAACTATGGACTGCTGGTGCTAGAGACGAAGATGGTCTGCTTCTTGAAGAGCAAGGGACTGTTTACATGCCCGAACCAGACCGTGCCCAGAATATCCCTCTCCCTATGGATGGCACCCACGAGTCCTCTTTTGCCGACATAGATGACTTCCTGCCTCTAACGTGCACAGCTACCGAGCTTGCGAGTCTACCGCTTAACTCTGAGGGAAGGGATGAAAAGCCCCCACTAGCCGGTGCGACTGTTCTTGGGGTTCACGACTTCGATTCTCTGCCCCCTTCCCACCAGCCAGAATCCTCGAGCTTTCTAGACATAGATGATATCTTACCCATTCAGCAATCTGCAGCATCGATCGATGCGACATACAACTCCACCTCCCGAGTTGATGGGACTAGCAAGAGGTCTTTGAAACCATCGTCCACACTGCCTGGTTCGAACCTGGACAGCGTGCCTTTCGTGGGATCAAGCGAGAACCAACAGAGTCGTCCACCGGTCACTCCACTCAAGCGTCTGGAACGATACTCGCAAATAGAAGAGATTCTGGATTCTGAGGACGACGAAGCCCTCAGTCCGACTCCACCTCGAAGAATGCCGCTCCAAGAATATCCACCACTGCCATTGGTCCTCAACTCTGTGGTTAAAGATGCAGAAGTCCCATTGGAGCGGGTCTCGCGAGTGCCTACTTCACAGTTAGAATGGGCCAATATCAAACCTTCCATTTTCCGCCTCATCACCACTCACATGCACAACATCTCACCTTCCAAAAATCCCCACAATCCATCCTGGTACGAGAAGATACTGATGTACGATCCTATTGTTGTCGAGGATCTCACCGCATATTTGAATGCGCATACTTCGATCAGGGTACATCGGCGGGCTACACAGAAGCAGATCAAGGCTTGGAATAAGGAGAGTAAGAAGAATGGTGGTCAGGTTCTCGGTGTCGAGGATGGCGGTGATCAGGTTTTGGTCGTGCAGAAAGAGTTGGAGACCTATATGGTGCGTTCTTGGTGTGAGGAGTATAGTGTTTGCTGTGTTTCACGGGATAATAGAGGTAGGGGTGGAGTGCGGAAAGGATTGTACTGAGGTCAAGGTTTTTTTCGAAAGTGTGCATTCTGTTTGGCACTTCGGCTTGGATTTCTGCATAGGATGACGGTGTTATTGTTTGGAAGGTGTTATGATATGCCATGCAGGATTGGGTACACGGACAGCATTTCCGGATTATGACGCTATGAAATAGCTCCACCAAGAATCCAACAGATTCCTCTCTGAGGCAGGGGCAATGAATTCAACGATTTCCAAAGTACCAAGGTGGACTGAATTGGCTCAAATTGTTGGTTAAATCCCAGTCCATTATTAATCCTCACCATTTTACAATGTTGCTTCTGTCTCAAGCGAAACAGACGCAGCGGTGAATTGTGCTGTCACGTGACCGAGCACACCCCATTCCAATTCCGCCACGCTATTCAAATATCAACTCCCCATCATCGTCGCTGATAAGGTCTAGCGGATTAACATATGGAAAAACTGCCAACCCGTTTGTGAGCGCCTTGGCGCGTCGTGGTTTCTTCCCTTCACCGACGGTTCGGTATATCTTCGGGGTTCATGGAACAAACAATGTGATTGGCGCGGGGAAGGCTGGCAGGTGAGCATGTGCTATGACTCTAATGAAGTGATGGTAAATATTTCAAAAGTTGAAGAGAGCGGTGAGTGTCTCGAAGGCATGACCGCTTCGAAATGAGGACCTCACAGTTTGGACGCGCTCATCAAGAAAGTTGCGTCAACTGTGAAGAAGGCACGTTAGTTTAATGTCACCATAAAGGTAATGTCGAGAAATTTATTTGTGCTGGGACCGTTTTGGTTTGTAAATGCCTACTCCGGCACTTTATGTTCGTGCTCGCCTCGCGGCGGAGAGTCTGTATATCGATGTAGTGTAAAGTTCTATGGCCTTGGAATTCAGCCATACCACACTTTGGAGAGCACAGCTTTATTTCATCACATGCAGTCCTGAATCCCTTCCGTAAGCCCGTCTGTCCGAGGGCTTTCTCTACCGATGCCGGGCCTTTGGGCCTGTGCAGGAGGGATTATTTTGGCGTCCTCATACCTTGGGACATAAAGAAGAAAATCGGAACCGTAGTAGGAAGTAAATAGTGATCCTGTGCAATTTGATTGCTACTAGCTCCAGACCAGCACTTTTGAGCATCCGATATGTGAAATTCCCGTGCCAGTTTGCCTGGGCGTCGATTAAGAATGTTAGCATAGAGAAATGCCACTTATGGATCTTCATCGGTGAAAGAGTTATACACAACCTCTTCCAAAGACCCCCTACAATTAGAAATCGCGACGTTCCTGCTATTTAATCAAAATGTCATAAAGACATAGTTGTCGTTCAACCAGCCATGGCCTAGGGACTGATTTCGAGAAATTTCATGCCGTGTGAGCCGTAGAGGGGTTCCGTGCTCCCAAATTTGGGCGGTGTAGACAGTGTCGTGAAACCTCCGGTACTGTCTCAATGCGGGTGTCCGTGCAACCAGCTCCCATCTTCTTCTCTTCTTCCTCGTCAAAATTCCGAACCTCTTGAATCCTCGCACTCAACTCGTAATCCATCCACCTTCGTATGCTCCTACGAACAACCCTAGTCATACCTTGAGTATCCAGGCCACGGCTACTCCTCACGCCGCACTCTCAGTACGCATCTCAAGCCTACAGAAACTCTATACGATCGGTTCTCCTCATACTACCGCAGATCTCCACACCCTGGCCACCCAGCAGCCTCAGCAGCCCACTCCCGTTGCACGCCTTCATCCGGATCACATACACCATCTACGTTACTTCCGCCGCCGCTCCCACCTCCACCGGTCAAAGCCTCAAGACTACCATCCACCTACACATCACCATGCCAGCACACGTCGAAATCAGCGCCACTGGAGAGTGCGTCGTCTGGTGGTGTTGCAAATGCAGATCAAAGCATAGAACTACTCTGCCGCTGACCGCGCCGTATCCACCCATCGGCAAATCTTGCAAGAACCCGCATTGTTCGCACAAGGCGTGTCCCCGTTGCTCGTGAAACACTGAGCCCGCCGACGTCAAGAAGGCTCCGTAGCGAATACCAAAGAAACCGGAAATGGACAAACACCGGTGAGGTTAGGGACACTGGGAAAGGCAAGGAAATGGAAGAGAAGCGCTCTCCATTACCTGGCTGGCAGCAAGTTGGCGACTTGCCAGAGCATGATTGTATTGCACTCCTAAATCCATGCCCTTCCTACAATTCACAAGATACCATGGCCACCATGGCCAAATCAAAGATTGCCGTGCTCCCGCAACTTTAGAAATCCCCATTCTGCTTCCTCAAAGTTATAACAAGCGATTGAATGAGCTCAGTCGCAACAATTCATATCCACCCGCAATAAGTCATCAGTGCCTAAATTAGGGCACATGCAAAAATGCCACATCTCTCTGCTTATTCTTGCGTCTCTTCCCATTCTTCGCCAAGCTCCCACAGTAAATGAATCCGCAAAGGTATGATCCTACGCTATCCGTCCAACGCACGTCCTGCGCGCTCATTGTATCTCCCATAAGCTTCACCTCTACCGTGTGATTGCGGAGCAGCGTGATCCTGGGATACAGGGTCCATTTGTTCTACACCCTCTCGGCTACCTCTCCCGTCCTGTCCCCACGTGGATAGCGGCCTCGACGACTGGAACATCTGTCCATTCTCCCTCTCACATCCCTTCCTCACTCGGCTCCGTTAACCATGTCTCCTCTGTGTCGCCGCCCCCCTCGCTGCACGCTGAGACGTCCTTCTCGGCCACCTGAGAATCGGTAGGGCCGGCGTGGGAGGCATTCAGACCCCCTCCCACGATGCCGCCGACAGGGAAAGCTGTGTTGATGACCGCGAGCCTCTCATCCGCCGTCAAGCGCACGGCGGGAACGTTGGGGGGGAGGAGAAGAATCGCCATCGCGATATTAGCGACGTCAACACTCAGGTTTTCGACCAAGGCCTCTCGACGCATCAGGATCCAGGTTTGGATGAGCTCGAGGTCCCTCTCGGAGAAGGTTGGCCCTACAGCAGAAAAAGATTAGTACGTTTAGCCATAGTCGGCAATGTGTTGGCAACTGACTTTGAATGTATGGATTGTAGCGCGGGAGGTCGCTGTCAGTCTGCTCCCCACCGCTTCCCTCAAACTCGACATCGTTGTCATCCACCGCTTCCAAGGAGATGTACAAGCGCCCAAACGCCGAAGCGCTGAAATTGACGGAATGCTTTCTCGTGACCCCAGGTTGTCCTTAGAGCTTTTGCTGTTTCATGCTCGAGTCCGGCGAGGCGAATACTTAGCATATGATTTTCTCTTTTCGATTGTACGGCCTGAGATGGGCGTAGAGCATACATGAGGAACAACCATGTGTTTCTCGAACTGGCCAAAGCCGTAGCTATGCTCGCGCAGAGATTTTGGATCGGCCTCGACGAATATGTGGGCATTAGAATGACGATGCTTCGCAGGTAATAGTAGACGTAGCCCGTCTTCGCTTAGAATATCCAAACCCTAAAACATGTCGGCATAGAGCCTATCCAGACTATCTCCTCCGGTCATGGGACTGAGGTTGTACTAATCATTAGAATATATTGTAATGCGAGAAGGGGAGTGCGGGCGTGTGGGCGTGCGGTCATGCTTTACGGGTTTTCTTCCTAAGGTTCCGTGAAAAGCGTGTGGTTCCAGGCGGGGAAATTCTTACGATTAAAACTCATATCAGTAAAAAGGTGTTCTTGAGCTTACCAAGCTGCGGTCATACTCATGACTGCAATATATTACCGATGGACAAAGGTGTACCTAGGTACTATTGTGGACCAGATCTTGCGGACGTACACTGCCAAGAACTTCACTGTCCCTTCCAGGGTTACCCGCTCTTCAAATCCGGTTAACTCCGACAAAAGTTCCAAAATTGATTAAAAAGGACGCCATTCACATACCTTCTCGGGATAAGGACGTGGATTATTTCATAAGTGATTGCAAGCGTCAAGTCAAACCAAGGTTTGTCACGTGAATCCTTGATCCTTTTCGGTCAAGCGCCATGAACAGGGGGTGGGGTCTGTGTTCGCTCCAGGCTTCAGATCCCATCTCTGCCATCCGAGAATGACTACGTTAACCAAGACAGCATTAGAAATGCTATCGGATTAAACATGCGATAGGATTTGGGCGCCCGGAAGCATGTCTTCCCCTACCCCGACAGCCACAGTCCTACCTGGTTCTTCCAATACTACAGATCAACCCCGATTTCCGCACCCGCATTGCATGCACAAAACAGCTCGGGGACTAGCTTGACGTCCTAAAATGACACAAATCGGCAAGTGCGATATATGCCGGACGCGGAAGGTCAAGGTGAGATGTTCTACCCCAACCTCGCGTGCATTCATTCCCCTAAAGGGGTGCTGGCTCGGAAAATTTCGTAAAGGCAACGCTGACCTGGTCCAGTGCGACGAAGCGAAGCCCTGTTGTGGGCCTTGCCGCAAGAAGAACCGGCCATGTGCATATACATATGGAAAGTCGACTGCTTTCGTACGAGAGAATCCCAATCGCTTTTCGAACCATGTCGCGTCCTACGTACTGCCAATTCTCCCCTCATCGAGCAGGTCAAACAGTCCACGTGACGATTCGGATTCGTCCAACGACTCTCCGCAGGAGTTACGATTGACTTCGACGAAGGAACTAGGCGCCGGACGTGGCGTGTTCCAGACGTTCAAATTGAAAAGCCAAAGGTCAAAAAGGGGGAAACAGGTTCACAGTGTCAAGCAAGAAGCTGACTCCACAGCCTCTTTGTCCACAGCCCCGTTGCGTGTGGCGCTTGGTAACCCACTCGCAGCTCGCTGTGCCCATATGTTTGGCCCTCGGACATGGGACAAGGACTCCCTTGCGTTGTTCGGAGCTTGGATGGAAGCCATCCCTTCTCACATAGGCTCAAGTGCGGTCTTTGATTCCGCTGTCGAATATGTGGTCAACAGTTTCGCTACACATAGGGTTCCCACTTTCTCTACGCACAGGACTGCTTTAATATCAAGAAGTCGAGCTTTGAAGACACTTCGAGAAGCCGTGGAGCGACATCAGGATGAACCCACTTACGACCTAGTCCTGGCTATGAAATTGCACTCTTATGCAGAGGTACAGGCGAGATACCTGATGGAAATTCGTCTACTGACGACAACAGCTCTTTGTCTCTGCGCAGACATACACCTACATTACGCATAGCATCGTACTATCTAGACTTTTGAGTATTGGTTCCACTAAGGGATTGGATTTGAAGTACTATTTCAGTCTCGTCGATAACACTTACTTCGACGAAGTAAGTTCTGCTCTGACACCACATGACACGATTCAGTATCTAACGTTGGATAAGGTTGCTGAAGCACTGTTGAATGGTCGTCCTTCATTCTTTGACACTTCGGTCTATCTGACCAGTACAGCCGTCTCAGAACGGCTCTACAAGGTCCATCCCGATTATGTAGGACCAAAGGGCGTCATGCACTGTTTCCTCCAAATTCCACGGCTAGCTTGTTTAGTCCGCCGATCGATCACGCAACCAGAAGACACGCACGCCCTCACATTCGCCTTGTCTCTCGCCACCACCATCTGGTCACGCCTGCCCAGCGTTTACATAGAGCAGTTGCTCGGGTCACAAAGCACACAGGTCGCGAAACCCCCAGCTCCTGAGATAGAGGATGTAATCGCCGACACACTGAATTTCAACAGGCTCAAACAGTTCCTGCTCTGCATGCGGTACTGGTCTGTTACAATACACATCTCCGCGCTGATTCAGAATTTATGGAGCCATTTCCCCGAAGCTTGTGCCTTGGCCGCTTTGCCGGACTCGAGCAAGGTTGAGAACGCTGAAATACAGGCAGCCAAGTTCATAGTGCGGTCGCTCTCGTATGGGTACCTCTTCTCCAGCTCCCTTCCCCTTGTGCCTTTGCGCGTTCTCGGCCCGTTAGCGTTGTCCGTCGGTCCGTGGTATCGGCTTGCGAAGCGGCTTTCGCGGGAGTTAGAAACGTTGAAGGAAGGCACAGTGAAGCATGCTTGGTTATCGAAAGAACTGGAAAAAGCAGATAGAATGGAAGACTGGGTGATTGAGCAGTGTAATCGCGTTCACGATGCATGGAACCTTGCACGGGCAGATAAGACACGTTTCGAGACATTTATACCGCTGATGGCTGGTGAAGACCTACCGGATTGGATGCCAAATCAGGTCAGCTGGGAGGAAGCAAGGTTGCAAATGAGGAGGCAAGGTGTGGACATGTCATAATGTCACGCTGGTAGGACCTGTATTCCTATGTACCTTTTGATGGACGGCAAATGTCAAACTGAATGCGGTGGCGATACAGTGCAAATCTATCTTCCAATTACTTTCGCTCTACGTGCTCAGCATGCTGAAGTCGCTTCTCATTAGAAAAGACCAAAATATTGTCGCATTTATCTATGGTGAGTCAGTGACGGCTTCTGTTTACGCCGGCCATTGATCTCATTACCTAAGCGAGTATGAGGCCAATCGGCGGCGGCAAGAACCACGCCTTCACCGTTTCCGCACCTGACTTTGCACCTTCATACACACCGGCCTTGAGATTCAGTGAGCTTCTACATCCGCTGCTGCTGCAAAGAGATTTGAAAATGGCAACTGGTGCCGACGGGGTAAGTACTACAACGGTTTTATTAGGATCCTAGACAAGTTGACACAGCATTCAGAATCAACAGTTACCGCCGATTCGGATCCCTCCACAGCCAGATATTCGCCCTCGCCTTCTTCGCGAATACCAAGATTCGCCATGGCGCCGGACAATGCCCCCGTTCAAGGCCTTTGATCCAGACGTTGCGCTTCGCCACGCTTGCCAACTTTGGGCTGAGCTGGAGAATGACATCCTTCAGCTTGAACAACCGGACCAGGCAGAACTTGAAACACAGTCTGACGGAAAGGGATTGGGACTGACCATTCCTTTGGAACCATGGGCAGATGTAGAGCTCTGTGTACGTATCCTGCGATACATCGACCGCCAAATCGATGATACAACGCGCCCACGTCTATACCGCTTCATTTTTTCAACCAAACGTTTTGAGAATCGCAAAAGGCGCGGCGAAACGTGCCGGTGTACGAAGGAAGTTCAAGGTCCGGCCTCGCTTCTCTGTACATGCGGCCTTGACCCCCGCGTGGTCGGCCACCTTCTCAGGGTATACTGGCATATGCAGGGAGGAAAGAAGTGGCGTACAAGCCGTATTCCGCGTTCTTCGTTTTCGGATTGCAGTGCCTGGTTGGAGCAGGCATCCGACCTGTTGGACAGGCATGTAGAGAAGGCTGACGACTATCCCTGCCGGCTATGCTCATTGAACAACTTGATGATATGCGTCTGTCGCATGTCGGAGCTAGAAGCTTGGATTCTGGTTCTTTATTGTACCAGAGAAACACTCAGACATGACGTGGACCCAATAGACCCAATATTCAAGAAGTTTTACGATGGTATTCGTCACAGCATCTGGGAAGGCCAACGGATCATTGAGCGGCGCCACCGCTTTCTCGCCTTGTGGAGTTGCATGACTTGCCGCAAGGAGTCGGAAGAGTTGGAACCGGGCCCTATTTTGGATGAGCGTTACGCTTTGTGTATTTGCGAGGTATGTTGTCTTTTCTCCCCACCATGATACCCGACAGCTTACGGGATGTAGTCTCAGCGTACCTTCGATCCCATAGTTCTCGAGTTGGCGCGTACGGGGGCGTCCCCCCAAGAGGCCGCCTGATGGCTCAAATAGAGATCCGCTGAAGGATCATACAATATGATGGAGTCGTGTCAGTGTTTGCATTTTACGAGCCGGTTCAGAGTATACAATAAGCAAAAGTATATTGCATCGTGGGAAGAGCCTCTATGAGTAAGTCATTCAGTCGGAGTGGCATTCAACTGCCTGGCACAGAGTATTCGGATTCACAATCCATTCAACATCATCACCAGTCGTGTATCTATCATTGCAGGTATCAATCTCATTTCCGTGTACATTCGCAATTACGTATTGGCTGCCTATGTGATCATAACGGTATTCTACGCAACGCCGCCCCGCCTCGCAATAGATGGTAGTAGAAATACGACCGTGACGCGATTTCTACGCTTCCCCTAGCTGCCTCTATATCTTACGATGCCCATTACGGCCATGGAAGAACACTCTTTCATCGGCCGGCTGCGAGTCAATCTTGGTACCACCCGCACGCCGATGCAATGGAAATGATATAATTGTTTCTCACCTCAAAACAAGGCCATTGGTGATAAGGATCGATTGCTTGGGCAGGGGAAAGCGCTCAGTGTTCTAATCAAAGCGATGTACGAGGTCGGACGCACGCGCTTGGACCCCCCAGGCGAGAAGGCGGTTCTATCAAGTAAGGAGTGAGATTTTACGCAATAGTGTAGCTACTGTTTATATACAGCTTTTGAGGCCATTGAATTGATTACCCAGCCCGTATCTGGCGGCATTGAACGTCATCCCCAGTAAAACTACCTTCCTGCCTACCTATGGAGGGTAGGAGTCAGCCGGGGCCAGTGAAAGATACCCCACGCTGTCAGAATGGCTCCGTTTGCCTCTGAACCCAGTAGTGAGGTCAATGCCAGTAGCTAACAGTGAAAGCCACGAAAATCAAGCGGCACCTGCCGCACACAATAAAGTTCTGCCACCGTGAAGCTGTCTCCCTCTCCACCGCACCTCACTCCCACATCCCGTAAGTTGGCCTAAACCCCCGCTTTTCTGGAGCTTTATACCGTTCTCGAGGTCAACAATGAGCTAATATCAGTACTAGATCTTTTCTGCACCCAGAAGAACACGCCGCCGCACCACCACCACCACCACCAACCACCACCGCCGCCCCCTTCGTGGCCGCCGCCGCAATGCCGGTGGAGCCGCCCCTGATGGCCGAGGAATGCTGGTCTAGGCGTGACGAGGCCGTGGAGAACGAGCAGAAGGCCATCGAGGCCGCCCAACAGCTGCTCGAGAATGGGGCCTCCGAGGAGGAGTACCACCGCGCACTGGACGCGGTGGAGCGAGAGCGCAAAGACGTGCTCTTTTGGGAGGAGGCGGCTCGTGAGCGAGCTTTGGTAGCAAGTCCAAACGGGTTCTACTATCGATTAATCCCATTGCTAATGAGATGATAGCTCGCGCCCTCGGGCGAGATCACGATCCCGCGCTGCCGCCATCCAGTGGGGTGGCAGGAAGAGGAGGAGGAGCGAGTAGGCGGGGAAGGGGTAGGAGAGGGAGGAGGGCGGAGAATTGGGTGGGAAGAAGGGGGAGAGAGTGGAGGAGAGGAGGGAGGAGGGGGCGGAGATAGTTGTGGTTTGTGGCGAGGTTTTTTGCTTTTGTTTTAGACGCCGGCCAGCCCTTGTAGGAATGCCGTGCAATGGAATTTTCTTTTCTTCAGTGAATGTGCTATGCTTTGAGTGCCCGTAGTGATATTACGCCTGTGCCATATGATTGTAGCGGAGCGTTGCCATGCTCCCTGGATCAGTGAAGGATTCAATTCTGAAGCCCGTGGTCCTTCACCGTGAGACGTTAGTATTAGTAAGGAGGCTTCAAGAACGTATTTGTGGCCTATAATTTTAACCTGGGTTTACAGCTCTTCTCCTCCTCCTTACATGCTCCAATATAGCCAAACACTATACTCATGTACCCCTTTCCTCTGTTTCTCGACCACCATCACTATCACCATCACCGTCATCAGCACTTCCAACCCATTCAAAATGGCACATGACGCAGTACATGTAGAGATTCACCATCCTCGTAGCCATCCAAATGCCTCCCTCAGTCAGAGTGAGAACATGATTCGGCGACAGGTGGTTTTTGGATCCGTATAGTGACGGAGACAGAGACACTCCCGACATACACGCGCTTTGGCACGGATTTTGAATCTAATTCCCCTGACGTTCCCTTATGTGCAAAAACGGTACAGAGAGAGGAGAAACGGGGGATTTATATATCCCTTCCCTCGAGTTCGAATACATGAGCGTTACCCTCGATCTTCTTACACCTATACTCCGCTCCTCTTTTCTAAAAGTGTAAGCTCTCTTTGAAACATATTTTTGGTCTTCATCGGCATTTCCGCACTTGTGACGATGGATATCACCGCCATGGTTGCTAACGCTGTCTTCGGTCGAACATACTAATGGTACAGAAGTCATTTCAAAATCTCGTCCAGTCTGCCGAAACTACCCATATAAACCAGGACATCGCGTTTTTTTACAACCAAACAAAGCGGACATCGTCTGAGAGTGTGGCCTTTTTGATTCCCCGGGATGTTTTCTCAAATGAAGATAATATGTCGCGGTTCGGTGAATCTTTTACCGAACAATGGCAGCTCATCGCTGAGACTCGTACTTGCTTTTTCTACCTGAAACGTCGGAACTACAGTATCCATCGGCCTTCTCTACA